>JAJLTN010000441.1:29245-147615 GCA_030568215.1 Lipomyces kockii | reverse complement strand
TGGTCTCACATTTACGCAATCAGCTTCAACATTACGCTGCAAAATTATCAGGGTAAGGGTTATTTTGGAAATTTTGGCCGTTTTTATTGGGATTTTCGGTTCTAGGGTGGATGCACCATAGTAGGCACTGTTGTAGTTAGTCATAAATCGTAGAATATAGTCAGGTACGTTTGTGGAGGGCAGAATTCAGTCATTTCAAACCCAAATTTAGGAAATCCGACTAGTTAATTTCTCGGCAGTTTTATGACTGATACGTCACGACAATTTTTGAGTGGCCCTCGCGAATCTTCATTTCGAAGAACCCTTCGTCCAACCCCATACGAACTGTGACTAATATAAATAGTCTCAGCTCGGTATACTTTACACGGCCTCGTCTTAACGCTGCGAATTAAACGAATGAAGTATTGCGAGATCGGCAAATAGCAACAGCGACAGAGCATTACGGCATTTGAGTGAATTGAAGTTGGGAGAACAGAAATACTCATTCTCTATACTATGAAGCACAAAGATCAGAAACCACTAACAATCGTTATTAAGCTGGGTAAGTCGAGTCATAATTCATTGACTTCATAAGATATGCTGCTATAGTTCCTGAAGAATGGGGCTTATTATCCTTGGACAGGGACGTCATCAATTTGCGATGAAGTGACCCACGAACCACGCATCGCGAATATGTCACTGATTGTGGAGACAGTCGTGAAACTGCGAAGAGAAGGGCATCGTGTTATCATTGTTTCATCAGCCGCTATCGCGATGGGTTTGAAGCGATTAGACATTCCGAAGCGTCCTAAGCATCTCGCAACAGCGCAGGTATGTCTATGTTCCGAGCGAGTATATAAACAAGGCTAATTAAGTGGGCAGGCTATCGCGGCAGTGGGACAATGTAGGTTAATGGCATTATGGGACGAACTGTTTAGACAGTTGAATCAGCCTGTTGCCCAAATTCTGTTGACCCGAAATGATATCGCTGATGTGAGTATGCTGTAGTTGTCGCGATATGAGTCATTACTGACAAAGGCTTAGCGAGCGCAATATCTAAACGCGGCAAATACGCTTACGGAACTATTGCATATGGGTGTTATTCCAATTGTCAATGAGAATGACACGCTAACCGTTATAGTACGTTGGTTAGAGTTCGACGGGGCTCTTTGAGGTTGTGGGCTCATTTTTGACAAACAGGAAATCAAATTCGGTGACAATGACACATTGTCTGCAATTACAGCTGGAATGGCGAACGCTGATTACCTGTTCCTTATGACAGATGTTGATGCACTCTACACCGAGAATCCGCGGAAAAATCCTGATGCTCAGCCCATCGAGGTAGTTACCGATATCAGTCAACTCGATGTTGATGGTATGATCTTATGTGATGTACACTATAACGTGTGTGAGCTAACACTATATAGTTTCTACTGGAGGAAGCAGTGTTGGAACTGGAGGTATGGTCACTAAGCTAATTGCCGCTGAGCTGGCGACATCGGCCGGAGTCACAACTATAATCACCAAATCATCTATTCCTGGCAATATCCATGCCATCATCAAATATTTGCGATATCTTCGACAGCAAGAAGGCGACAGCAATGACCGCAGCAAAACTTTCAATCCCACTGTACCGTCCGACCTCTCCGCTTCTGACCCCGACATCCGCTCTACTGCCCGCTCTGTTACACCTTTAGCAAGCACGGATTCCGTCATGCAAGATTCTCCCTCTCCACCTCGAGCACCATGCCGAACATCCTCGCCTCCTCCACGACATACCCGGTTTCTTCCACAATCGCAACCCATGCGAGATCGTCACTTTTGGATTTTGCATGGTTTGAAATCGCACGGTACTGTGTATATCGATACGGGCGCATATAAGGCTATTACGCGGACGAATAAGGCTGGGCTACTACCTGCTGGCGTTGTAGATGTGAAGGGGACGTTCAGTGCGTCAGAAGCAGTATCGCTGGTGGTAATTGATAGGAAAGTATTAAAAGAAGCAGAGAAAGAACATCAAGGCGATAGGGAAGGTAAAAAAGCTGTAAGAGCTACAGTGCTTGAGGATGGTGAAGATGTTGGTAAGGCTATCATAAATTATTCTTCGGTGGAGATTGCACGGATTATGGGTCTGAGGAGTTCAGAAATTGAATCATTACTAGGATATTCGGGTATGTTCCGCTGTTGGATACTACTAAAGTAAAGACAAAATACTAATGGATTTTAGATTCGGAATATATTGCACACCGAGATAATATGGCTTTTGCGCCTAAACATGTGTAGATTGTATACTTATAGAGATAGATAAGGCAGAAATGGCGGCGAGCCGTGCATGATAGATTCCACAAGGAAGATCAGCTATTCAATATTATCCATCCACCTCGTCATTCGAGTTGATCAGTCCACATGGAACGCGACGGACGACTTTCTACTTTCTTGTCATCCAACTTAAATTCAAACACTATTGTCGTTTTTTGGGCACGTATTCCAACATATATGTTCCAATAGGCTCAGCGGAATGGCGAAGACTATGTTTGCTTTACAATGTGATAATTCGTGCAAAGGCCGGCCACAGTTGGAATGTGCGGCTCAGCAGTTGTAACGAACGTACTGAGACCACAGTTCAGTTGTGTGCAAGGGTTGAGTTTTAGGGTTTTGACTCGCAGTTAGTGGCCGTGACTGCTTTTTGCCGTGCCGTGCTTGCTGCCGGTTTGTGTTGGGCTAACTACGGACTTCCCAAACTCCTGCTGTAATTCAAATTACTTGTTTCGTTTCAGCAATCGTCGTCCAGGAACCGTCACTCAAGGTATGTGGATAATATTCAGGTTTTGTTTACAATAGAATGGGATAGAGAAGAGGAATGATACTGGCTGGAGTTGGACTTTGCAGTTGCCCTCTGGTCAAGGTCCTATGGCCCTGACTTGATACGGCATTGCTCCATGTCCAGAGCGCTTTTTGAATCCTTCACACTATCGACTTGTTTCTAACAAGGACACTCAATAAGCGCGGCGCTAATAGCATTCTAACGCAGATCACATAATTCAAAATGACTCGTGCCTCCGTTCTTAATGACGCGCTTAATGCTATCAATAATGCCGAGAAGACTGGCAAGAGACAGGTTCTCATTCGACCTTCTAGCAAGGTCATTGTCAAGTTCTTGACTGTTATGCAGAAGCACGGTATGTTTTGGTTTTATACAATGTAGCGACGGGGGTAGGCACGACTTTGGCAGGGCGATTTGGAGATGATAAAACCGATATTTCCAACCCGGGTGATAACTGGACGAATTGCACTGCATGCTTCCGTCTGTCTTCGTCTTTTAATGTCCCGGAAGATTGAAACTCGTTCGAAAATTTTAATTTCGCGGGTTTGAAGAGATGCTTCTTACACGCTGGCTTGTTTCTTCAGTCTTGTTTCGCGTTTACTTCTCTCCGACAATATTACCTACCATTATCACTCTCAAGTCGCTAAACCTCCTGGGCTCCACCTCCCAATAATATTGGGCTTGCAATATGACTAACAATATGCAATAGGCTACATTGGAGAATTTGAGGAGGTCGACGACCACCGATCAGGAAAGATTGTTGTTCAATTGAACGGAAGATTAAACAAGTGTGGTGTCATCTCTCCACGATTTAATGTCCGCATTGGCGATATCGAAAAGTGGGTCACCAACCTCTTACCTTCCCGTCAGTTCGGTTTCATCATTCTTACAACCTCGGCCGGTATTTTGGATCACGAGGAAGCGCGAAGAAAGCATGTTGCTGGAAAAGTTTTGGGATTCGTTTATTAAAAGGAAAAGTGTTTCTCTACATGTAAAATTAAAACTATCTTGTAATTTATTGGGAAGCGATCATATTATATGAACTATGCATTCCGAAAGGGCGATATATAGCTCCTGTATGTGAATTGACAACTATTAAGTTCTAGAATCTATATGATTATCCCTATCACGATAATTTATAGTTTGTACTAGTTCGTCGTTCTCTGTTATCAGCTAAAAACGTTAAGTCACTGCTTGACGAAATATAATCATTATTTGTAGTATTTTAACAGCCTATTGTAAACCGGAGAACATGTAAGCAAGTACAATTTGGACTTAGATAAGCACAAGGGCTCGTACTTGGAAACCTGCGAAAGCTTGGCGGCATTGAAATTGGGAGTAGAAAATTCAGGGGCCCACAAAAAAATTTCTTGCGACTCGATCCAAACACCAAAATATACAGCGAAATAATACTAGTTGCACGCACATAGTTTTGACTCTTTCGGTTTAACGCTGCATTTTATAAGTTGCTGTTGTAGATTGTGTTTCCTCCGGTTATCTAAGTGTCTATAAGTTCCATTATGGCGTCTTCTTTGGGGAGACAGCTATCGTTGATCAAAGCGAAGGCTGTTACCGCGTCGACGCTTGATCGCAAGAAACGACAGAAATCGCACGCAGTTTCGTTGATCTACGATCCCAAAGATGCTATTACTCAGGATTTAGACAGCATATATTTGGTTGCATTAAAGGGGCTTCAGGATCTTGAATCCATCGATCATCGGTTTCGGACGTTTGAGAAGAGTTTGTTTTCTGAGACCAGTATCTCGATTGATAGATATGTTCAGGTACGTAACAATGAAGAGTTGTATAAACGTACAATTATGCTAACCCGGCCGTCGCAGACACCGGAACAGAATGCTGCTTTGGACAGGGCAGTCGAGAGCTTTTTGGCGCTCGTTGGCCCACGGGTTTTGCTTCAACCGGCAATTCAAGCTCTAGAATGGCTAGTGCGACGATTCAAGTCAGTAATTAACCTGGCCGATACTGGACCTAAGCGCTAATACTGTATAGAATCAACGAGTTGAATGCGGAGATTTTTCTGTTGACATTCTTACCGTACTACAGTCATCCTATTTTCTCCAGAGTCTTGGACACCATCTCACTTCCACTCCCGCCACTTTTCTCATTTTTGTCCAACTCCAAGACCACAGCGACAACTCCGCCTCGAAATTTACTGACTAGAGCATTGTCGCGCGATGCGGAGTTATTCAGTCTTATTTCTGAGCACGTTATTACTCATATCAATGCCCATCGCGAGTATCACGCATTGCTATCATTCTGGACATCGGCAACGATCTCGACCATCCTGTCCATGAAAGAAGCGAAAGTATTTGAGGAGACCATTGCGGAGCGAACACTTCCACATCTATCGACTGTTATTACTGCGCGCAAAACGCCGGAGGCACAGACTGCTGCGTACATGATAGTTGTTGTCCTCGTCTCGCAATGCAGACTCGGCAATGACGTACTAGACGCGCTCGCTAAGGGTATCGCACTTAACTGGACCACGAAGTCGTCGAAGACTGGTTTGGCCGCGTTAACCCAAACGCTTCAATTCTATGACTTACCGGATGGCAAGTATGTGCCTCTCGATAATGGCGTTTGGAAAGCTATTGAGACGATCGAATCACTCTCTCAAGACCTGGCGGAAATTAAAAAGAAGGTTAAGATCGATAAATTCATTGTTGCATACATTCTCGCGATCCTCGAATACGACCATTCTAACTTTGAACTGGTATTTAATCTTCTTGCTAAGCAGTCGCTATCTGTCTCTCAGAAATCTGCTGTTGCGCACGCTATTCTCAAGATCGCCCATAGCTCGGATGTCAGCGCTGAGGCTCAAAGTGCACTTGGAGAGACTTTGAATAAGTGCCTTGAAGATTCAGCTTTGCAGGATGTTTTCTTCGACACCATGAAACAGTTGAACATGGATGTCGACGAAATGGAGTTGAAGTTAAAGTCGACTCTCCAACCGGCGAAACCAGCGCCTCTTCAGGACGATTCCGTGGTGGAAATTAGTTCACCACTTAAGGTAACATTTGAGCAGCGGATCAGCACGGCTCGGAAGCCACAGCATACATCCTTTTTGGCGCCGACAGCAGCAAAGGAATTCGAAGCTTTAGCCGAGGTTTATCTGCAGGGCCTTGCGGAGAAGAAGGAGGTTCTCTCTTTGCTTATTAAGAATGAGAATCTGTTCCCATCCGAGTCTGGATTGGCCTTGTCATTCCTGTTGCGAATGTGGACTGGCTCATACCCTGTACTTGCTCGAGTGGCTGCCCTTCATTTTTTCGGCACATTGGTGCAGAATATGTCGGAGACGGTCGACTTGCAAGCTACTATTATCTATCTCCTTGTTGCTCTGACGGATTCTTCCGAGAAGGTACGTAGGGCAGCTGCTCAGTGCATTACTGTCCTTTCCTTTCGGTATGAGAATTCTCCGAAGTCACCACAGATTTGGGGACTTGAATCATTGTATGGTGCTGGTTCGGAGACAGATCAGCTCAAGTGGCTCGGTTACAAAGATCTACGGGCGTTATTGAAAGACCACATTGGTACGAGATCCGAAGAAGCAGTGTTGGACCCTGACTACATCAAATCGCTTATTGGCAACTTAGTTGAAAGTTCTGTTGCTATCAGCAATGAAAAGAAGAAGAAAGAAGTTGGTTTCAAGACGTCGGTGCTTGCATTCTTGTGCAGTCATATTACCGGCTCACCATTTTTCAGAATAAAATATTGTATTCTTTCGATGGTGATTGCTGCTAAGAAGACTCCGATTTCACTCTACGTACTGTGCACACCTTTACTGGGGACGTGGATCAAGCGGAGAAACGCTCTTATCGAGAGCCTGGAGAGGGAGAGAATTCCGTCGGCTGTTTTTGAGCGAACCATCATGAAGGTCGTAGTTGGCAGTGATCGGGATGGAGCAAAATTCCTGGAGGACTCTATCAGGACTGACGTTCCTGGACTGTCGGATGCTGCGGGTGAGAGGATTGCGGAGCTGTTCGATAACTGGAAGTATGACACTCAACTCTCCGTGGTCCGCACACTTGTTGAATTGGCTTTGGACAATAATGTAATATTTTCTCTGGTGTCTCTCTTCTTCACAGATACTAATTATTTTAGGCACAATTTGCTGCCCTCGAAATCCTGAATCAACTGTCGCTGTCAACGGAAATCTTTTCAGCTATCATGAACGATTCGAAGCTTGGCACACCACAGAGAGACGAGCCTCAGCAGCCATCAAAGAGACGGCGGAGAAGCAGTACTTCACAGCATCCGGAGTCAGGCGCCGCATGGCAGTCTATTCACGGAAATCTGAGAAGGCTGACTTTGACGTTGGATTTGCTGGAGCGAAACCAGCCTCAGAAGCATGTTCCACTCTTGAAGCAGCTTTTTGCTATCTTGGGAGAGTTGCTCGTATTGAAAACCGATAGCTCATTGCCGGTTCAATATACGCAACAAGTGTTGGTGGATTGCATGCTACCAATTATAAAGACCATGGATGTAAGTATATTTTGATTGGCTGCGAATGATCCTGGTTAACAGATGGGTAGAATTCGCAACTCGACTCCAACTCCGTTCGTATCGACATCATCGTTAGCTGTATCCGAAGCTCGACATCTCCTCAAGTTCAGAATAAATTCCTCCTGTTGGTGTCAGCGCTCGCTAAGTTGTCTCCTGAACTTGTCCTTCACAGTGTTATGCCTATATTTACATTCATGGGCGCCAACACGATCCGTCAGGATGACGAGTTTTCCGCGCACGTTATTCAACAGACTATTTCGCAAGTTATTCCTGCCCTAGCGCAGTCGACAAACAGTGGTGACGGAATTGCGTTTGGCACTGTGGAGCTGTTACTGAGTTTCGTGAATGCCTTTCCTCATATCCCGTACCACCGGCGAGTAAAGCTTTTCACTACACTTGTAAAGATCTTGGGTTCGCACGAAAGTCTATATCTCGTATTACGTTTGTTAGGGAAGCGTCACTGGGACGCTGTGGCGAGAAGCAAAGTCAGCGACGCTCAAGGGCTTGAAGACTTCGTTGAAATTTACTTGAGAGGGTTCACCGTTAATGAGCGTATTGAGGCAGCACGACGGTACCTTAGCCTCGTCATTGACATTCCATTCGACCTATCGGTGGCAAATGAGACTAATGCTTATTTGGACGACGTTACCGGGTTGACTTCTGAGAAACTTCTTTCGTTCAAGCTTGATCTTGTAAGATTTTTCCGAGTTATGATTTCCGGCCCATCTCTCCGCTCTGAGATAGCTGAGATTTTCAAAGGCACAGCTGCGGCAATTTCTCATAACGATATTGAAGTATTCCAGGCGTCAATTGGTGGCTGTATTGAGAAATTGCTATCTATTGTCGATACGACATCTGAGGAGAAGTATCAAGAGTATCAGACTGAAGCATATGATTCACTGGATGCGGTTCTCAACTTGCTTTCAATTCAGGATTTTGTTACAGTTCTTGAGACATTGATTTCGCGACTAGATGATCCTCTTACTGTTCGACGCGGACTTATGCTTATCAGAGCCAAGTTTGAGCATGATGTTACGGTGAATAATAATATCGCCAAGAACTCTGGATTGAAAATTTTGCCATCTGTTGGTGCTGCTATCTCCAATGCCGGTATTGAAGATATAGAGCTCATGAAACTGGGCCTGCAGGCTATTGAGACTCTTGGAAGCAAGTTCGCTGCTGCAGAGCCAGACGCTTTCGTGGGAGAGATTCTGGAACTGGTTCTGGATGACAGAGGCATTCAGTGTGCCGATGAGAACACAGCGGTTTCAGGCTTGGTCTGCTTGAGTACGTTGTGCACGGCGTTGGGTGCTAGGTTGTTGGGATATCTTCCACGTGTGGTTCCTATTATCTTGGACATCCTGGAGAAGGCGATTACTAACGGTCAGGAATTGGTGTGTATCGCCGTCTTTGCGGTTATCGACTCGCTTATTAAGCGTATTCCGACATTTATGGGAAGCTACCTCACAAAGATCCTTGGCCTGGTGTTCTTGTCAGCTTCTACTGACGCTCAGGACGCTTTTGCAGAGGGTCAATCGATCGTGGATGCTCGAACTGTTTTGCTGGAGGATCTGATTACGAAGATTCAGACCAAGCCACTACTCGCGTCTATCAGTTTCAACTGGGACAATGTCATAGCCAGGTCGGAATACGCGATGATCAAGCTTTATCTGTTTACCGCCACCCAAGTCATCGAGCGGGGAACGCGCAAAGCTATTATGTCTGATGCCAGCAAATTGTTCGATTTCTTGCTGTCTGCTTTTAATTCCCGCAACATCCTAGGGGAACAGGGAAAGGCGATTATCGACAATCTGGAAACTGAGGTTATAGAGATTGCAATGCAAGTGGTATTAAAGCTGAATGACAAGGTCTTCAGACCATTGTTTGTACGAGCCACGAAATGGGCAACCGAAGCTGCGGTGGGTTCTTTGACTGAGCGTCGAAATAGATTGCTTGTTATCTATAAATTTTCCGAACGTCTTTTCGGGTCTTTGAAGGTAAGTAGAAGTGCAAGCTGAAATGGCAATAATATACTTACAAATTTAGTCTATTGTCACGAGCTACTATGGATACATTGTAGAAATTACGGCCGACCTTTTGGTCGGATTTGTCACTGGCAAGACGAAATTTGATCGGGAACTCTGGGATTCAGTCATTGGTAGTTTGATAGCCGCATTCTCTAATGATCAAGCAGGTACAAATCACGAGATATCACTATCATTCTAGATGCTAACATTGAAGCAGAATTTTGGCAAGCACCTGCACGGTTCGACAAGATTGCTGACTCTTTACTGGCCCAACTTGCTCTTGGCGTGCATTCTAGCGATCTTCTGCAGCAGGCGATTGTGGCTTTCGCAGTTTCATGCTCTTCGGAAGACCATTACAAGAGGATAAACAAGTCTATATTGAACTACATGAGAGACCTCGACGATGAAGATGATATAATGGCTGATTTGCACAATGCCAAAGAAGACTCTGACGAGGTGTTGCTAGACCCCAAGCGCATCGCCAAGACCGCTAGGTTGAACACCGATTCCACAGCTTCAGATGTTAAGATCACGGCGGTGAAGACACTGAAGGCGATTTATGAACGATTAGGTGAGGAATGGCTGAGCATGTTACCACAGCTGGTGCCTATCGTCGCCGAGTTGCTAGAGGACGACGACGAGAATGTTGAAGCAGAGGTCAGAAATGATTTGGTCCCTGTTATTGAAGGTATTTTAGGTGAGAGTTTGGATCGATATTTGAGCTAGTGTGTTTGATGGAGTGTATTTGTCTGTTTGCATTGAATCGGATTTGGATTAGGAAAACAATTGATAATTTGTTATTGATACAATTGTAATTTATAGAGTTCTTCGGGTACATGTGTTGTGGATAATTAGTAGAGTCACATCGAGCTCGTACATGGAGAAACTATTGTTAATATGAACCATTCTTAGTAAACTGAGATTCCGACAATCTAAGAGCCAGTTGTATGCTACATCTGTACAAATTTGTTGATAATTTAGATTACATCCTCATTATAAACGCCAGTATTAAATTCAAAACCTATCTATATATCGTATACTCTCATAGGCACATGCATCCAAACCAACATGTATAGGTCTCATGCGCAGAATCTAAAATTCTTCCTCTTCCAGCTTATCCAAGTCCACAACTCCTTGCACCTTCTTCCTTCCATTGTAGCCTTTGGCTTCGACTTCAGGCGACCAGAGTCCGCACTTCTTGAGAGCGTCCTGCGGAGTAATGGTCTTGCGACCGGCATACTTGCATAGCGAAATTGCGCGAGTGTTTGTGTACCGGCAAGTTCAAATCTGCTGACGACGAACAGCCACTTCTCATCCCATCCCTCTCTATACAAAGGGAATTAGATTCTTGCAGGTTCCTGCCCGTCTATCTGAACAACGCGACTTTAAGTGAACATTTATCGTCAACATGGAGAGAATCAGATGGGGTATGCGCATGCTTTCCGAGTCATTTCCTCCATCTCCCAAATTTACTGAGAAGGATGTGCCGGATCTGAGCCGAAAAGTGTGCTCTGGTCCATATATGTTGACTGTGAATGCCTACTGACTGACTAATCTCAGGTGTTTTTGGTCACCGGAGGAAGCTCTGGTATTGGCCTCGAGCTTTTCAGAGTCCTCTACCAAAACGGAGCCAGGGTTATATAACTGCTGGCCGATCAGAAAAGTCTTACAACGAGGCAGTGAGCGAAATCAAGCCCAAACCAGCACAGGGTCCGAATAACTTTCCGAAGGGGTAGATGGAGTTTCTGAAAATTGACCTAAGCGACCTTACAATTATCAAACCAGCCGCGCAAGAATTGCTATCTAGAATTGATCGTCTCGATAGTGTCTGGTATAATGCTGGTGTCATGATACCTCCCCGTTGGTAGTAAGACCGCACAGGTGTGCATAAGTCTATTGATGATTCCTGTGAGCCCGCTCTTTTGTTCTGACTTGTGCTTAGGGATATGATTTGCAGTGGGATACCAATGTCGTGGCTCACTTCCTGTTGAATAGATTTTTATCGCCTTTGCAACTTAGGACTGCGGAATCGGCGCCAGCAGGCTCTGTCAGGACTATCTGGGTTTCATCGTCTGCTCATCATTTTGGCCCAGACCCCTATGGTGTCAATTTCGACGACATCAACTATGATCGGGCCGCCAAAAACCGGCTCCTTTTTTGACATATGGTCAATCTAAAGTACGGGACGTGTTGTTAGCGTACGAGTATGCTAACCTGGTTGGCGATAAGGGAGTCGTTAGCTTGTCGCTCAATCCAGGAAACTTGTATATCGGGAACTTTACACGCCGTATAATTGATCGCCTTTTTTTAACTCTCCACGACTAGGTGGACTGACAGAGTTATATACCGGGTTTGCCCCAGAGCCAGCTGCAATCTCTATTGCTCTCAGAGCCCAGTTACCGGTCCACAGCAGCAGTTCGGACCATGACCGCCGAAAGGCCAGTTGCCGCGACATTGGAGACCGCCAGTGAGAGCCCGGTAGTTAATCAGGTGCCAGTTTATTTCTTCTCCCATGGCGGTCCGATGGTTTATGTACTCAGATAGGAATGAAAGCGGCGGCGACTTGGGAGCATTCAAAATGCTTCGATCAATTGGGAAAGAGATTGTTGAGAAGGTACACATTTAAAATAGAATGTCGCAATTGCTACGGTTCGTTTGATTACTAATATCTGGACTTAAAAGGTTCGGCCAAAGGCAGTCGTTGTCCTTTCAGCACACTGGCAAGCGTCTCGTGATGAGATCGAAGTCAATTCGGCCGAAAACACAGATTTGATTTACGATTTCTATGGATTCCCGTTCGTTCATGTACAAGGAGAATTATGCCAATGTCGGCAGCAAAATTATTGCCCAGAAAGTTATCGATCAACTACAAGGATCATTAAGGGCAAGGGGGTCTAAACGTCGGTGTTTCACGGACCTTTGGTTTACAATGCATGGGCTAAAGGACAAAATGCAAGTGTAAATACTCGGGTGGCTGTTGGAGCAGAATAAAATATCAACCTCCCCATGCAGAATTGGTCTATTTCGCTGAAGCGGATAAATCTCTTAAGCGTACAATATATCAAGATGGGTCTAAGCAGCGAACATGGTAAAGCAAAAATTAGCGAGTCTATAATTCGAGCCGCACGGTGTTCGAGTTTAATGATGCACGCCGGGGAATGCGGGCATTCTTCCCCTTTCACAAGGTAGTCTCGACCGCTGACCGAAGTCTTTACATTGACTTTGGCCGACCATTTCTGGCGGCTCACGTTATGCCCCGTTGTCTCAACGACCAGGTGATCTGCATTGATGCAGCCTGGTCGATGGCACAAATGCGACGCGTGGTACCCTCTATAGAGCATGTTGTGTACATTCCATAGCCGGTGAACGGCTGGTCCAAACCCGCGTGCGGAAGACGTCTGCTTCAACCGCAGGCTTGTTTTTGTTGATCCATAAGAAGTATATGAGCGATCTGTAAAACCTGCCGTGCCTAAATAGAAGCGTCGAGAGTCAGTACGGGTATCCAATGATGTGGCAACACTTATGACTGCAAGGTAGACCACGAATATGCCATCACTTACCAAGCCAGTGGAACATTATTTGCGCTGACCACCCAGAATAGCACAGAGAAGACCGAGAATAAGTGTCGATAAGCTCCACATTCGTCGATTGTGGCGATTCAGTCATGACAGAAATTAAAAATGTCAGTTCTCGCGGAGCCTACGATCTGGGAATCGCGGTAAGCGTTTTGGTAACTTTCACCGAGGGGGGAGTTGTACCTCAGCAAATTGTGATGATATCGCCCTGTTGACACGCTTCAAGAGTTAGAAGGCAGCGTGGATATGCAGGGGCAGGGGAAGGGTGCGAACTTAAAACTTTTTTAAGTTCCGCTGTGCAACTGTGCAAAAGTTCGTAATTGCCATTAATTTGATATCAATCACTACATAAAATTATATTATAACTCCATAGACCTCGGCGGGCATTTGCATCCGCTAGACAACGCGTAAACGACCCATCTGCTGGTTTTAGCTACAAGATCCTGATTCATTCTGCGGCCTGCGCGATTAAATCTGCTAAAGGGACTGGCGACATTTGCTCAAACAATTTATCATCGACAGCTTCTACGACGTCCGATTTAGACAATTTCGTTACGCTGGATGAACAGTGTTCTCTTTGTCTTTGCCGGGTATGCTGGCGATTCGTCGCATTTTCTGCAATGTTATGGCCGTATTCAATATCATAGCGAGCATCATTATCTCCTTCACTTCGTCCGTCATCCCGACTTTCTTCAACACGACTCTTGTCGAATTCCATAGCCCGAATGTAATCATCCTGCTCTCCCAGTTGCTCATGCAACCTCTGAATCAACTCTCTAGACTCTCGTAGCTCTCGCTCCAGATGTACAATCTTCTTTCGCAACATCCTTTCCACATCTACGTTATCTGTATCCAGACTAGCTGTTGGCCGCGTCCCGGACGACATACAAGCAGATCTCGTGGACCTTAAGGATTGCCGGACGGGACGAGGACTATTAGCACTTGAAGCCGTGTCTCTGGTTGTCTCACGCGACGCCACTCTCAATAAATTGTTCTCATATTCCTGTAAATTTGCTGCTAATCTGATTTTCGGAGAATTGCTGCGTAATGTTGAGCGAGCACGCGGCTGATGAAATTGTTCGATGGAGTTTGTAGCTGTTTCACCATTGTTAACCTTGCGTCTCTTTTTCCTCTCCTCGCCATCGACATTCTTTTCATTATCAATAGCGACATTCTCAGAGCTGATATCTCCATTTTCGCAACTGGATATGCCAGGCGCTGATAAAGGAGGAGGAATTACAAGCCCTTGCAGTCTCACATTACGACGTATGCGGGCTTGTAGTGCACGGCGTCTATCTTGTCGTTTCGCATCCTGTTGTGCTTCGAATTCGTGAAATTCCTGAACAGTTTTATTCCATACTTGTTTGACGTTTTGAGTTATCCGAGAGAACATTGTGATGTAATTTAGAGGAATGGTGTGTAAACACACGCGTCGAACCCCGTCTGAGACGCTGTTACTATTCTGAACCAATAATATGCTAGTTGATAATCCTCAAAAGTCGAGTGATATTTATGTAGTAGTGGCTGTTGATTTAAGTAAGCTTCGGACAACAGGAAGAGTTCAATATTTTGCGGCATTTTGGTCTAGTAGACAAGTGGAGTGTGGGCCTCAACATGAGCCGCATCTGACAACGTCGAACGGCGTTCATCACATTCAGATTCAAAAAGTGTACATATCTGGATCATTAAATGCAATGATGATGCGCTCCGAGTTCACAATAATGAATTGATATACATTCTCAATCCAGTTACGGGTAGTATATTTAGGGGTGGGTACGATTTGCGAGCAACTCGTAACTTAGTAACAATCGTCTGAGTCACTCGCAAAAAATCGTATAGTCAGGCACGTGACTCACGGCTTAACAGGAAAATCAAGTACAAATGCCTAATTACATGTCCGATTCCTTCGAGTATTGATCTGCCAGTAATGTGAGAGTCCTCATAGTCCTCGACTCCAACGAATTCCTCCAAATCAGAGGCCGGGATTGCGAGGTAGTCTCTTGCTGCAGCTGCCATTTGTGGGTAATCTTCTTTATGCGCTCTCCACCACCGCAACAGCCATCCTTCCTCAGTAGATGCTACATCTACTGTCTCTTCATCAAAGTACCTGTCTATATCTGACCGCAAAGCTCTTCGTTGGATCTCGGAGAGCATACGAGACTCAAACGTGGCCCTCCCAACTCTTTCAATCTGTTGAATACTCTCTGGCACCCCGCAAGTGGATACTCTCTACGCAGCTTTTCTTTCATCGCTTCAACTATAAATTTCGCAGCTTCCTCATCTTTCAGTTCGGCTTTGAATAGCTCGGCTCTAAACCTAGGGTCCAAGATAAATGCTATATAATAAGCATCCTGTTCATCAACAAATGCCTAGTACTTATGATACTTTTTCAACCCCTGCGCCACTGCAAGCGCAATCTCATCGTTCAGGTCGGCGAATTCTTCTTGTCGAGTGCTCGCACTGTCCAGCAAATCCTGTAGCTCATAGTACACACCAATACTAAAGCTAATAAAGAGGCCTTTTGTAGATACCAGGTTAGTAAATTCGTCAAACTTTTGTAGGACACTTGCAATCTGTTCAAGTCGCTCCCAATCTGATCCTGTAAAAGGAGGCAAAAGTCGGACGGCATTTACGTAACATCGGATCTGTTCTTTTGCAGCTAATCCACCTTGAAGCATGCGGTAGGTAGAGTTCCATCTGGTGTCGACATCGTACTCTATTTCACATAGTAATTCCAGCCAAGTACATGTTGGTGAATATTAAAATATACGCTAAGTTTAATAAATGTCGGAGCCACAGTAAGGCTAGGAGACTATCGAGAAGTCCACCAGCTGAACTTTAGGCTTCTTGTCAAATATAATCAATCTTCCGAGTTCGTATAACCCGACAGATACGGAAGCCATAAGCTAAACCTGCGGATGAAGTTGCATCGGATAAAAAATAGAACAAAACTATTATTGCTCACGAAAGAACAAGCACGGCAATGAAAACAGATTTTCCTATATGGATGGTCCAAACCCATTAGTAGATTAATATGTACAAGTTGTCTAGAAGAAGGGAACGCGGAACGCCGAAATATGTAGAAGACCCTATTCCTATCACTTAAACCAATGCATAGCCCTTATTAATCGTAGTCGCCAAGCCACGTAGCCACGGTCGCAGTTCACTCTTTGTTGCCAATAAAATAACTCTACCTCGTCTGCCCATTCTACCAGTTCGTCCTGCTCTGTGTATAAGGTCAATAGAAGAGAACGGAACATCATACAAAATGATCGTTCGAACTGACTGCATGTCTATGCCTCTCGAGAAAATATCTGTGGTGACCAGCACTCGTAACGTCTTCACACTTCCAGTAACAAGGTTGAGATCCTTAGCATCTTTCAGAAGCGGTGTGGGTCTGATAAATTCCCGCATCAACGATGATCGCTCCTCCAATGAATTGTCCCTTGTGAGACCGACAGTAGGAATCTTCAAGCCATTGAGATACTCAACGATATCCGAGACGCTCTCGCGGTGATTCACGAAGACGACAATGCGCTTGAGTTTTCCAGGATCAGTATCACTTCGGTCAAGATTATATAAAGTCTCAGCCAATGCTTTCCGCTTATCGTTAAAGAATGGTTTGGCAGCAGTATCGACGGTTGAGAATGTGATTCGACGTGGAATCTGGTGGAGATGCGGTGCAACGATGCGCTCCATATTTGGATACTTCTGAGCAAGTGTTCGGTCGAATGTCTTCGGAATTGTTGCAGAGCAGAACACTAAAGTTTCCAGTCTTGATGGTTTGTCGACGATCTCCTGGGTCTCGTCTTTGAAAGACCGATCCATAAGACTATCGGCTTCATCGACTACAATCTTTCGGCAATCATCAAGAATGTTCCAATTAGTTCGGTGAATCAACTTGAGAAGTGGGACGGGTGTCGCCACTAAAATATCTATCTGCTTCTTGCGAATGCCGTCGGCGACTCCCCTCGTAGATTCCTGCGATAGACCTGCAGAAGCTAGCTTGATGTCGTGGCACATATCCTTAACCTGTAACAAAACTTGCTGAACCAATTCTGCAGTCGGTACGAGGATAATTGATCTAATATACGGCCTTTCCGGCAAGCCCCATACAGCCGGTGCATTCTGCAATTCTTCTTCCTTGAGCATACTGAAAAGTGGAAGCAGATACGCAAGAGTCTTTCCCGAACCCGTCTCTGCAGCAAGCAGATATGACTTTAATTTGACTTTCATTTTGTGCAAGTTCTTTCGATATTGCCTCCGTTCATAATACTCCTCATCTGTCTCATTCTCCTTTGCCAATAGTCCTTGTTGTGCCAATCGAACGGTAGGCGGTGGGAGTCTCATCATCTTCTGGATTGCAAGCGCCTGGATCGCCGAGGGTCGTTTTTCGTCAAGCTGCCGCAACGCGCGTCCGTATAGTGCATTCCGCACAACGGGTAACAACCGTAGCGATTCAAAGGAGCTCAACCGAGCAACAGTAGCATTTAATGGTAAACGATCCTCATATTCAATGTTCTTGAGCACGGAAAACCCACCTGCATTGGGTGGTCCAATTAAATATGGGGTCGATTGTTGTCGCTCTGTAAACTGCTTCACGACCGCTTTCTGTCTTCGAAAATCGTCGTGATTCCATCGCGACCGCTGTGCATCGGACGGGGCAATAACACTCTTCGATAGAATCATGCGCGCCGGCTTTGCGTACTTCACGTATTTCTTGCTCCTTTCGTACTTCGTCCGCTTGGAGGAGCTTTTGCGTGGTGTATGTCTCGCATATCCACGTGTGGATTGCCATGGTATCGGAGTCGGCAGTAGAGAATTAAACAAAATTCCATAACCTTCCCGACACCTAAAATATATCGTTCTGGAGAAGGACACCATAGCGAGCGGTGCCTTTGTGATCGCTATAGAGCTACTGAAAATTTTTTGGAATTGGTTGAGGAGTAGTTGTTGACCTGGGGGATTTTGGCGACTCGATGAAGGTAGAAATCTTACTTTGCCTTCCGCAAAAGCAGGCCAAAATAACACACTGGTTCTACTTGAATTCTGTTCACCTTGAGCCGAGGACGAGTTGTTCAGACTAGGCATAACATATATCGACTTGCCCACTCTACAGCCGTCTCGACGTTATAGAATCAGTCAGCTATGCCAAAAAAGGACACTGCGTCTTTGCAAGAGCTGCTCGAGAAGTTGACAGTCCATGCACAGAACGACGAACATACTTTCGTGCTCGATCTCGCTAACAGGCTCCTACGTCAAGATTCTACCGACATCAAAGCCAAGACGGCAAAACAAGTTGCTTTGATTAAGCTAGATCGGTACTCAGAGGCCTTGGAAGTCTTTGGAGACGACGAATTGAAGCCTTCTGAGTTGGCATTGGAGCGGGCATACTGTTTGTATAGGCTTGGAAAACTTGAGGTTGCAAAGGATTTGACTGAGAGTGCAATCAAGAGTAATGAGAGCAGTGTTACAGAGCATAGGGGACTGTTGCACTTGAAGGCACAGATTGTACGTTATCTGGAGTACGTTTGGGTCCTTTTTGTACTAATCTGACATTAGGCATATCGGTTGGAAAATTTCGCTGATGCGAAGGAGACATATGATGAGTTGTCCAAAGGTTCATATTTGGTGCGTTTGCTTGCATCGTAACGTTTGATTTGCGAAGGTACTAATCGACGTGGTGGTGTAGGTTGAGGGTGAGGATCACGACGTACTAGTCAATATTCTCGCTATACAAACGCAACAGCGATGGTGGAACCTCGCCTCAGCGCCAGCACCGAACACGACCGTAGTCTCGCACGAACAAGCATTTAATATGGCATCATTGAAAATTGGAGACAGGCAGTACGGCGATGCGTTGTCCCTTCTAAAGCAAGCGAAAGAGTTAGCGCAAGCTGTTGAAGGGCTTTCAGAGAAGGAATTGCAAGACGAACTTTATCCGATATTGATTCAAGCTGCATATGTTCATATTCTACTCGGAGAGAAGGACGAAGCTGCAGATATATTGTCTGGCTTCGACTCACCATCGTAAGTGTCGTCGTATCACATTTTTAGTCCTGATAAGGCTGGTATTGACGGACACTAGGATCTCGGAGCCTCTTACAAAGGATCTGATTGTTCACAACCTTCTGTACCTGGCTAATGTCCCGGGATACGACAACGCGAATCCTCATATTAATCTGAGACACCTGGATTCAATTGTGCAAACGAAGGCTTCGGAATCTGCATACATCAACTTCCAACGACGGCTATTGCAAAAGAATCGACTAGCAGTGGAGTATCAGGTCGGCAAAGAAGCCGTAGTAAAGAAAGGCATTAAGCGGCATTTGGAGGAATTCCCTGAGGATCAGGGTATTCGCTTGCTAAATTTCCGGCCCGCGGTCTTAGATCCGTTCAGTACTGGGGGCAAATACTCTAACAAGAATATCCTGGACCGGTTATTAAAGAAGTTTTCGAGGGAGCCGTCGAATATCGGGTTGGGTTTGGCCTGTATACAGATGCTCATGGAGAAGAAGAACGTGGACCACGCTGCGCAGGTTGTGGAGCAGATCCTCGCGTCTGGGGTGCCAAGGTATCCTGGTCTCGTGGCAGTTGCAGTACAGCTTTATGAATCTCAGGGCCGTTACAAAGAGGCAGAAATGTTATTGATTGAATCAAAGGCATAAAGGTTGGCGACTGTAGATGTCCATTTTGTATGATTGATGTAGATTATGGCATATGTTCAATGAAACTGAAGCATTTACGGGAATCGCTGCAACGAATGCGATGGATTACCAGCACTCTACTTTTATGCAAGCTAATAATGTGTCAAAAACAAGACTTTTTACCCAATCCAAACCATAGCATTTGACCATCCGTGTGCAAGCAATATACAATTATGTGAAAAGGGTATCTTCTTCTCGTAGATATTCTCCAATGTCGCTCTGTCTGAATGCCACAATACCAGTAGGGTCCAGTCGTCTTGCGTCTGCGGTTGACTTCGCCGTAACGCCAAATCCCTGAAATCTAACGTTAGATTCTCAATCTTTAGTCACCATAATGCAAAACCTACCATAGGAATATCGTTCATAGCAAAGACAATAACGCCAGAATGTTCAGGAATGTCATCGCTCATTTTTCCAACGTGTGCTTTCAGCACGTTGTTTCCATAGAGGTACGACATTTCACCATTCGGCTTGATCCATATCTTATAACGCGCGTACTGCGCAAGGAATTCGAGCGAGGTAATGTGTAATCTAAATTTTCCTGTCTTTGTGAATTTACCAAGACAGATGCCTAGAGACATAAGCTCGAGACGTCCGACTGATGTCGCAAAGCGCATGACACTCTCTCTAGGATAATTATTAGCACGTAACATACCTTACATAGGAATATCAAGCCTACCTAACATAGTACACTCGATCTTTCTGCAGCCGGAAACAGTGTGGATCATCTGGTCGGTTAATCAGATGTGTAATGTTCCGCCCGATATAGTTTGCAAGCTTTTCGAACACTGTCTTCGTTTCGTCCTCGGTCAATGGCCTCATTATATCTCAGAACCCGTCCAATTCTCTGTGTGACCAAAAAAGCAAGATTATAAATGTGAACTGCTACGCCGGCAAGGTTGCAAAATTTCACTCGTGCGGCTCAAATGTTTGAAATTTTCCTGCCAGACAACACATTTTTCATTCGCATTTATCACAGTCGATACTTTGAGGCGACCAACAATACAGTGAGGTGACCGACAATACAGTTTAGCCAAGTAGTAAAATTCCAATGTCGGCAGAAGGGCAGACAAGTGAACCTTCGGTGTCTCAGCACGATGACCTTTCGACAATCCCTGCCGCTGCTGGCCCCGAGCCGGCTCCTTCTGCCAATTGGACTCCTGCAGAAAACAACAATCACCAGCGTAAACGAGGTCGTGGGGACTCAAAGAAGGTGCGAAGGTGAACTCGGTTTACTATTTTTAAATAATATATGACTTGAGCTGATTTTAATGCCTACTAGGGAGAATTACAATAAACGCCAAAATCATGGAAATGCTATGCCCGTGCGACAACTTCCCCGTGATCGTAACGAAGATGAGGAAGGTGCTGAAGCAAAGGAGCGCCAACCGAAGCGGAAAGTCGCATGCATGGTAGGTTACTGTGGTACTGGGTACCACGGGATGCAAATCAATCCTCCCCAAAGGACGATCGAAGGCGACATTTTCAACGCACTTGTTAAAGCAGGCGCAATATCGGAAGACAATTCCAATGACCCAAAAAAATCTGCTTTCATGCGTGCCGCGAGAACGGATAAGGGCGTCCATGCTGCTGGGAATGTTATATCTTTGAAGTTGATTATTGAGGATCCGGATATTGTTGAGAAGGTCAACTCTCTTTTGCCTGATCAGATTCGACTATGGGGATACTCGCGAACCACGAAGGGATTTGAATGTCGGAAACACTGCGATTCGAGAATTTACGAGTACTTGATCCCGAGTTATTCTTTTCTCCCGCCAAAGCCCGACTCAGCCCTAGCAAAGCAGATTAATGAAATGGCGGACAAGTATCCTGGCGTTACTCGGGATGACCCGGAAGGTGCGAGGTTCTGGGCCGACGTGGCACATCAAGTGAAATTCGCTGGCATCAATGAGGATGAAATTCGAGCAGCGTATGCGGAAGCACTCGAAGAGCAAACCTTGAACCAGGAGAAACCCAGAGACGAGGGATCTCTCAAAACGTTCCTGAACCTTTCTGACGATCAGTTTAGTAAGTTCAAGCAAATCAGAGCGATTGAGAATGCGGCAAGGCGAGCGTACAGAATCTCGGCGGAGCGACTCGACTTGGTTCGCCTGGCCATGAAGAAATACGAAGGACCGCATAACTTCCATAACTTTACTATCGGCAAAGATTTTAATGATCCCAGTTCGCGGCGGTACATGAAATCTTTAGTCGCAAGTGATCCCAAGATCATTGAAGGCACGGAGTGGATTTCGATCAAGATCCACGGCCAGTCGTTTATGTTGCACCAGATACGCAAGATGATTGGCATGGCCGCGCAAGTTGTTCGCACTGGTGCGCCGCTGGATCGAATTAACGAGGCATTCAACCGTCGAAAGATTAACATCCCGAAAGCGCCTGCATTGGGATTACTCCTTGAGCGCCCGGTGTACACTAATTTCAATGAGCGACTAAAATCCTTCGGTCGTGATGCAGTGTCGTTTGACGCCTACAATGACAAGATGGAAGAGTTTAAGATGAAGTATATCTACGACAAGATTTACGCCGAGGAGGCCAAGGAGAACACATTCTATGGATTCTTTGGGTTTATCGATAACTTCAAGGGCGATGTGCACTTGTTTGATTACCTCACCGCGAAGGGATTCCCTGAAGATGATGACTCTGTACCGATCACAGATGCTGTACTCAAGGAGATGGATGAGGAAGACATGAAGGAGCTAGAAGGCGACAACGAGGGGTAGAGTTTCGAACCCTCGTAGTAGATATTGGATACTGATTGTATTTGTAAAACGTAAGTGATAATCATTATTCTATAATATACATGGTCCTTCCCCAAACTCTATATCGGAATCCGCCCGAGAGATGTGAATGTCAGCAGCACCGCGACACTGTATATGTACTAAGAAATCCGTAAGATAAAACGCAATATAAGCATAGCCGAATGTTCGCAATATTACATAAAATGCACGGAGAAACGCCACGGAGAAACGCTCCAATATGTGAAGTCTATGCAGGCTTCAGTACATCTCCCGTTCTTCGCCAGGTGGGTGGTTGCTGCTGACCGTCTGACTGCTTCCACTGCTTGCGCTGCTACTACTGCTGCTGCTAGCAGCACAATACTCGTCCTCGTCCACCAAGCTTTGCGCATCCGCATCATCGCTACTATCAGCTAATTCCCACGACTTTCGGCCATAGTACAAGTTGTGGAAGAAAAGCTTGCCTTCGCCATAATAGATCCATTGCAAGAAGATTGTAAAGTCGAATCCAACTGTGCCGGCAGATCCCAGGAGATACGGTAATTCCTCCCACAAGAAATCTGCACGCTCCGCACCATCTAATGTGGCGGCACTGGAGATAATAGACAATGTATAGAGTAAATTTCCACAGAATGCTGCAATGAAGAGCAAGACCGACAGACCACTGGTGGATTGACGCACAAAGTTGGTGTAAATTTGAGGCATCCGAGATGTAAGGTACATAGTAGTGCAAGCCCACGCAAACACCCGGCCGACGGATTCGCGATCATTCAGCTTGAACCAACGCCGGAACCCATTGAATTTGCCTCCCATTATGGAAAACATGCCGTCGTCAGCTGACATTGCTGGCGGTAAGCCTGCGAGCGCGTAAGGAGTCGGCGTTGGCGGCGTGACCATCGCACCTGCTACGGCGACGATAGCGGACAGCGAAAGCATTACATTTGCTCGCCTCCGGCCGTTGCTACGGATAGTGTGTGACGAATGCGATGAGGTTGGAGTGCCAGCTTCAGGCGGTGACAGCAGGACGTAGCAGGTCTCCGACTTTAACTTCGAGTAATATACGTACTGGCAACATAATATGACATCTATTATGAGATAATACATCGCCAGAAAAGTTTGGAATGGTAGCTAAGCAGAGTTAAAACCTATTTCGCTATTATATCGTCACTTGAACGTACTTGTCGCGTCAATAGACATCCTACCAAGTTCGTGGCGTCACCGAGGAACCAGTTGAACAAAAACAGCCAACTCAGACCCTCAACAGAGTGATTTCTATAATTCTTTATAACCTGCGGCAACTGCGCCCAAAGCCACGCAAACAGCGACAGGTAACCTATACTTATCAGCTTTGCTAACCAATCACTCCAGATTTCAGCGTACCCAATATATAGGATATGGCGCCCATTTCACCGTACATGCACGAACCCGTCGCCTTAGCTATCCATTGTACCAGCTCGAGGTCGACCTCGTTCTTTATCGGACACCCATTGACTGTGTCCATGTCGCCGGTCGACAACCTTGCTCACCGAGTATGTTATGAGGAGGTCTCTATTGTCGTCACTGCCAATCGGTGACTTATATACCAATTCTCCGCGACTGCCGAGTAAAGAAGTACCGAAACTTATGCCGACGCTGTCTATTCCTGCGAAATTGATAATGGCAACGACGACGATCCAGTCTGATTCTGCGGAGAAAGCAATCTAACAGAGCAAGTACTAGCACCAGACTTCGCAGCGCCAGGTCGGCAATGATGAAGTGGACCCATAGCCGTGGGCTAGGGCTGTGCCTGGCCCGAGTTCGATGGGTGGCGCCTCTTTATTCCTTTCTGGCTTCGCGCGCGTTCGCTCTTGCCGCTTTCCAGTAATCGAGATAGCGTAAATATTAAGGTTTGCAGATTTTTTCTGACGTTGGTGAATTTCAAAGTCGTAATTTTAGATATCTTCGCTCCCTTGGAGCTATAGCTACATTCCAGCTTGTTGCGTCTTTGTGCTGAGTAGCTATATTACTCTACTACCATTACTACTAATCAAAAAAATAATTGCAAACCGACAACTGTCATGTGTCGCGGCTCAATATCTGGTGACATTTTATCATTTTGTGCGAAAACTCTTGTAAATCCCCGACGCCACGAGCAATCAAAGTTGCTGCAGTATTTATCTACACATCGGCATTTCATAATTATCTACCACATAGATACACGACAGCATTTAAACAGTAATATATTTTTGCATACTTGTCTCCAGAGGTATAAAAGCTAGTCTTTCCGCGAGCGAGCAAAATCGAGTCAAGCCGCCCTCTGTGCGGCTTCATAACGGTGATTATGCGAGAGAAAAACACATTGCTTTCATGAAGTCACAGCTAAATATAATTTTAGTACATATTCAATCATATAATAAGTCATCACAATCCCAGGACTTTTGGAAATATACACTATACCTGTAAGGCATCGGCACAGATAGACGGATAACGGATATATCCGTGGATATCCGTCGTGGATACGGATACTGACAGAGAATCTGCGGGTATGCAGGATACGCATATGGATAAGGCAATATTGATTAGTCATATCCATGGATAGGACTAACAAATATATGTACGTTATTCTAAGAAATATAAATACGTAAATAACGAACTTCTATTGAGATGGTTTAAATGAGTTGTGCAATATTCAGTTATTGGGAACGCATGCTACAATGATACCGAGTCTTGTTCAGTGGTTGGTTGTGAAGGGAGAGAAGGAGTCAGTAATATGAATCTGATTAGTAGTGTAGCTTTCGAGCCGCACTGTCGAATGTTCGATGTTGTGGCAGTTTGTAGAAAGACACCTCATATTGCATCGCCCTGGTCACTGTACGTCACCAGAAGTGGGTCTCGTATTTGTATTTCCGTTTCCGTGGTGTTGTGTTCTAATATTCTTTATTTCTCATATTGTTATCTTTGAATCCGAACGGTGTGATTGGTTGAACTTGGTTGGATTTTGCACCTGCATATGAAGTAACTCTTCGAGCGTTCAAAGTTTGCGATGTAAAATTACTTAGTCGTATCTGATTCTCCATGGATAGCCGTGGATAATGCGGATATGAATGCGGATAAAGAAATTTATTTGGATATGGATATGGATACGTATACGGGATATAGACATTTTACCAGGATACGGATACGGATACGGATACGATATGGATCAGGCAAAATTGGCCCGGATATTATCCGTGCCGATCCCTAAACTGTCTTATTCTCTGTGCAGAAATTACGCAGACACCTTTACAGAGACCTTGCCAAAGTTCTTACCCGTCAACAAGGCAATAAACCCATCCAACGTGTTTTCAATGCCGTCCATCACATCCTCCTTGTAAATAAAGCCGCCGTCCTTCAAGAGCTTGGACACCGTCTCCTCGAACTCAATCACAGTCTCCGCGTCCCTATCATATATGTCGAGGATGATAAAGCCCTGGAATTTCAATCGCTTTGTTACAACCATCATTGTGTTCTTGATGCCATACCGATCTTCTTGGTTGGAGATATTATATTGAGAGATTTGTCCGCACGCGACGATACGACCGTAGTTATTCATGCTCGCCAACGCGGCATCAAGGAGTTCGCCGCCGACATTGTCATAATAGATGTCAATGCCCTCAGGTATGTGCTTGGCAATGGCCTCCACAGGCGAGAGCTCCTTGTAGTTCCAAGCCTCGTCGAACTTGAGTTCATCCTTTAGATACTTAACTTTTTCATCCGATCCAACATTGCCGACGACGCGAAGACCTTCGAGCTTGGCAAGTTGGCCAACGAGTTGGCCCACTGCACCAGCGGCCGCGGAGATAAGGATGGTCTGGCCTTTCTTTGGTTCGCCGATCTTGTAGAAGGAGTAATAGGCTGTCAATCCCGGCATACCGAGCACACCAAGGAAGTAGGTCAACGGGAATCCATTCGGGTTCTCGACCTTGTTGAAAAACTTCAGACCCTCCTTGGGCACAGCCTGATACATTGTGAATTGGGTAATCGCCGACTTGACAATGTCGCCATTTGCGAATTCAGGCGCGGACGAATCAATAACGCGGCCTATGCCGAGGTTACTGAGAATCTCGCCGGTTGAGAACGCTGGCCTGTAGGACTTGATACTAGGATCACGCATGCGGCCGCGGAGGAAGGGATCCAACGATACATACAGAACCTGAATCAGCAAACCGCCCTCAGGTGCGGAAGACGATACGTTGCTGGCGACAATCTCAAGATTCTCTTCTGTGGGCTATATTACCGATTAGTAACTCGAGCGCATTGAGAATAATATATACAAAGTAGATTAATGCATGCATGGCAAGATATACTTACCAAACCCACAGGCACCTTCTTGTACACGACACACTTATTCCCAAGGAGCGACATCTTCGAGACTTTAAAGCAAATCTAAAGCTGAATATCAAATACCAAGAAATATAATGATGTGAAAGTCGCAATTATCATTGCATGATTTGACAATGTAGGCGGTGAAATCCACGTGTGCATAAATATAAACTCACGCTCAATTAGTGTGGAGAGCAAAGATCACTCGTTCGTACCCCGGGCAACTGGCAGCCGCACGCTTGGTTGAGTTAGCTGCGGCTTTTGGTTGTTTTATATGGTGACTATAGATACATTGGTGAGGTTTCATCTGATTGATGTCGACAGCCGTGTGTCCATGTGGATCGTAGAATGCCCAGATTAGATTTCTCAGATTCCGCTATGTTACGATGAGCCGGTTTTCGTTCGGTATGTATACAACCAAGTCTGAAATACAATTAATACTATACACTAGTTAAACAAAACCCAAAATATTACATACTTACCGAGCCGCTAAACCAGAAGAATTCTTCTTCACAAGATCTTTATGATTAAAGATAACTTAGTGGGGTAGATACATAAAATATACTTTGCGAAACGTAAAATGCTACCATTACAAGCTCAAATCTATAACGAAATTTACACAATCTATGCGTCAATATATTATACAACAGAAAGTATCGGAAACAGTGAACAAGACACCACATACTCCAAAACACCCAAGAGCTAATATACAGTACTACACAAAAATAATTACGTCTACTCATCGAATCCCTCATCATACAAATACTGCGACCCTACAATACCGATATTAGGTCCGAGCTGGCCAGTCTGATGTTGAGGTATATGTGGTGCCGGCTGTTGATGTTGCGGCTGCGGTTGCTGTCGCTGCGACTGTTGCGCTTGCGGTTGTGGTTGCTGTTGTTGTTGTTGTTGCTGTTCCTGCTGTTGAGACTGCTGCTGCTGTTGCTGTTGCATTATTGTCATTTGAGTTCCGACAGAGACCTGCATCGGCATGGAGACTGGCAGTGGTTGCATCATCGGTACGCCGGCTTGCTGTCCCGGTATCATTGACAGTGGCAACTGCTGCGCGGACGCAGACGTTGCCCGACTAGGCCATGACATAGACGGGTGATGTGAGGTGCCCGCCGTGGAACCTGAACTCGTGGACAATACCGAGCCTGACGACGACGGTAACGTTGACGTAGAGTAGTCGCTCGGTGGCCGTTGCTGCGATGGTATCATCATTGCGTCGACATACGTGAACCGAGGCTGGCCGGTAGCATGATCTATTGCATTCGCCATGGGGTACTGTGGTGCAGAAGTGTACGAGTACTGAGGTACCTGTCCCTGTGTCTGGGACACATGGGGCAGTACAACATGTGAAAAATTCCGTGGTACGGCCCACGTCGATGATGGTGGTGGGGGCAGATATGTCTGCTGCGTGTTCATATGCTGCGGGAAAATGTTGTATGCTGAAGAGGTGTGGTAAGGATAGTACATCGCAGTACTCGTGACGGTGGTTGTGGACGTGTATGGCGCATATGTAGCTGACTGATACGAATATTCGTGCTGTGGTTGCTGCGTTGGGGCGGACAAAGGCGATATCATTGGCGACTCCACTGTTCTCGATGGATCCACAAGCTTTCGTTTGCTATCCCCAAGTACATATCCATCCGGCAATAGCTCTTTACTTATCACGGACCCACCTCCCAATGACGCTCGCAGACTGTCTTTGCTATCAGCAGTAACAGGACGTGTTGGCATAGACACAAAACTGACTGCTGTCACACTACTCGACGGTCTCCGTCCACGCAATCTTGCCTCGCGTCGTATGCGCACCTTGCCTCCTTGGCTAGCGATCTCTCGGGTCAACGCGCTCGACACATCTAGACCAGGAAACTTTTTCGGACTGTACACCGTCAAGACGTCGCTGACTGCCTCCGCTCGCCATACAGCCCCCGAATCCTCGCATATTTCAAATACTGAAAACACGAGTCGGTAAGTGCCTTCCTGCCGCACAGACAGATCTGGAAATAAAAAGTATGCGCGACCGGGCGGAGGTTGTTTCATGAAATTGAGCGACGTGATGGTCGTGCCGATCAAGTTGCTTGTCTGCGGAGGCGTTGTCGGCGTAGTGGGACTTGTTAACGATGGCGCGACGGGATGGGCTGCATGTAGGGTCGCTTGGAGTATGAATGTGTTCTTGCAGCATGAAGTCCTATTCGACATCAGTCGGTGGCATATGCCAATGGCAGAGGTAGTAGACACTTACACGTCAACGCCGTCTAGATAGACATACAGATTCACAACAGGCGGCGGATCAACTGGGCGTCTAGTGTCAGATCTGGAACCCCAACCTGACGCCCTCGCCTGAACAGGATGCTGAGCGACCTCGAGCTTGAAGGTGCATACATGAGGTGTCGCTGATTGTGGTTGCATTGAGGGCATGGCTCCGCCGATGCTGCTGGAGTTGCTCGTGGCTAGGAGACGCTGAGAGGGAGCCTGCTGGGTGCTAGTCATCAGGATTGGGGAGCGCTGTTGGCGATCGTACGCAACGGAGGCCAAGGAAGCTGGCAAGTAGAGGGAGGACGCGTTGCCGGGCCAAGAAGTCACAATATCAGATTTGACATGATTCGGGCGGGCCGCAGCAGAGGTCATAGTGGCAAGCGGTAGCTAGAGACTAGAGACACATCCGCTTAGAGATAAGTGATGAGAAGGAACGCGGGACCGGTGGAGGGTACAAGAGTCAGCGGCAGGGTAGGCAGCAAAAGGAGCGGAGCCGTGAAGCGCAAGCGGGTCGAAGCAGAGAGTGGCCCAAACAGCACAGCAACAGCGGAGCAAGCAAAGTAGGTACCGACATGAGCGACACAGGTCTGCACTTAGGAGAAGGCGCAACAGGTTGCAGCTCGATGGCGGTACCTGGCTAGCATGTGCCAGTGTACTGCGTTCCTGTATCCTGGTACTATTAGCACGGAGACTAACACTGCAATTTCTGTGCATTGGAGTTGCAGTGCACACCAGAACAGGCTGTAATAGCAGTTCGCGCCGCAGCAGTTGTAGTATACAAGAGTCGCTTAGATGGCAGGGTTGAACGCTACACCGATCAAGGTTTAGCTAAGAGCCATGTCCTTAGATCCATACTTTACCGATCGTAGCGGGATTTTCCGTTGCCGCCATGTTTACCACACTGTGACAAACATGACGCATATGCACCATAGCCAGCATATTTGCCACCCTAACTCCGATCAAAACATGCGCATGACGGTTTGAGAAGCCGACGGGGCGTAATCCGAGCCTCACCCGAGGCGGTGTGAGCAAGTAAAGTACCTGAGTCTACTTCCTGCAGCACTCGCTCAACTTCCACCGTTGAACGGCGGCTGCTCCTTAACTATGGAAGCGAGCTGGAACGGTTCGTGTCGTCAACTCGACCCGAAAAATCAGTAAAATCCCGCGAAAACCGGAAGATGGCGTGCTAAGAGGCACCTTTAACACCAATTAGCTCGCCTGACTAATTGGCTGTTGGCTTAGGAATTATCTCCCTGATAAAGCGAAACCGTCTCCATGTGCGCGGCCCGACTGCCGTGCGACCGCTTCTAAATGCTTGCTCTCCGGCAGGCGGCACTCGGCATTTGCACTCCCAACAGTTTCCTTCCACGTCTACTCGCCTTCAGAGTTCCGTTGCGACGCAAACATACGCTTGGATGCCAAACAGTCGATACTGACGCGTATGCCCCGCGTATGTTTATCTCGTTAATTGTATGTCTTGTGAATAAGGCCCAGAGTTCGCTAAACTTTGCGTGACCCGCGGCACAAACAGCGAATAAGGACGGAGGCCCTGCATTAGTTTGCAGGCCTTATCTTGTGGTCGACTGCTAGCAAGTTCGTAGACATATTGTTACCGGCGATATGTCGTGTATCTCCGGTCGACCGCCGTACTTATGATGCAGCGAATTAGTGCTCTTCTGATGAGATTATATAGTAGTATAATCACGGCATGTTTCTCGAGTTTCGGTAGTGCTATCGACAACGCGAGTGACAAGGTCCATGAGACTGGACGGCATTATCAAACATTGTGATTGAATCCTGGTATTTAGATGTATTTTTCGCCGTATCTGCCATCCTATCGAATTTTCTGAGAACTGATACTGGCCATGAATTTCATGATACCATCCACAGACTGCCTCGATCTGGTTGTTCTAATCAGAATCTTCAGTTATATTACTAACCCAATTTGTTTGAGAATAGCGATAAATTCTGGCCTAACTAGCGAACACGGGTTCAACGATGTCTACTTGCAAGATTGGCAGACTGATGCGTACTCAATAAATCGAGTGTTAACGTGATGTGCCTTTGTGCCCAAATATCGATCTATCATAATCAGATGTACAAGGAGTGATCCATTGATCTGAATCGTATGGAATCAAATATGTGAGACTTCAATATAGGAATTAGCTGCATTTGTTGAATGTCAACAAAGTTAGTATGAAGATGGCGGTGATAACAGAACACGCGGGCAGGACTCGCACGAAATCTTGTGTAACAAGTTCAACAGACGCATTGTCAAACAAACTACTCCCCCAGTTCAAAGCAGACGAAATTACGAATTGCAAAATTCAGCACAGAAATTTTTAGTTTCAGATCACGAGAGCTAACTGGCCAGCGCCGCGTACGATCCATAGTCGACAAGATATAATGTAATTTGTGCTTGACCCAAAATAAATGCATTTCCAATGCAGATTAGTTACAGGGGTGAGAGAAAAAAGAGAGTACTATATACAAAGACAAATTCCGTACCCAAAATAATCATGTCAATAAGTGAGTACCAAACAAAACAATCATAATATGTAGCAACAACCATATATTTAGTGAACGTATCGCAAAAGAATGCCATAAAAGAGTCATATAAAATAATGATCCGTATTTATTATTTGTCGATTCTTCTAATTTTTTTTCAGTGTACGCATATATCAAATTTGTCATATCTGAGCCATTTGATGAATATATGCATCATTGTCTAGAGGGGGATGGATTTATTTACCGCTGTCGTCGTTGATCAAGGTTTTCCACGTCTCGTCCTTGAAAACATGAGCATTGCTCTTAGGCTTGTCGTCAAGCATGGCAAGACCGGCGGAGCCAACGATTAAAAGAAGCGTGAATCCCTGGGCGTACATTCTACACTCGATTAGTACAACTTCCGAGCCCATGGCTGAGTTCGTGGTAACTTACCTAGCCTGGACGACTTTCTGGGACGTCGTCATGTATCTGTCGCGGCTGACCATATATCCAGCCCCAGCTAGCGACGCCAGCCACGCACTCAGAAATACTATATATGCTTTGTAAGATATCTGCCGTGCAACTACGGAGAACGAAATACCTTTAAATCTGTTGTTGTTCATGTACTCCAACGCTTCATCGGTAACAGTCTTCGGTAGCTCCATCTCTCTGCGTATCTGCCTCTCGTCGATATTATTGATCTTATTCATAACCATGCGCTCGTACTTGAGCGAGTACACTTCGGTCGTGGTCACAAATCCCATAAGGAACGATCCAATCATCAAAAACGTCCGCATACTCACATTGCGCGGCGCAGATTTTGGGTAGTTCTTGATGATATATCTGTTCGCGGCATAACCTGCCGAGAGCGTCATGCAGCCGACGGGAAGTGCGCGCTTTAGGACATAGGGCCAGTGACCTTCCTTCTCGACCACGGTCTTATTAATATCCTCCATGACGGAAGATTATACTATGATTCAGAAGTTGTGGAACAATGACGACCAGATACTTGCGAGTATATGCAATGCTTATGAGACTATGACAAGCTAGAGCACAATGTGAGGATGAGAACTGCGTCGAGAACACATACGACGGCGGTGCCACCGGCGCGTCAGCCACGATGATTACCCTAACCTCAGAGCTTTTCTCTCTGACGCGCGCGGGATGTATCGCCGCAGGGGCGGTGGGCAACACATAAGTATGACGTAATTTGGGAACATTATCGGCAGATGTCGGAACTATGAAGCCACCTTCTTGATTCGTTCCGCATCGACACTATTAATGCCTCTTTAAATTCCAGCCACACTCATTTGAGCCGCATTTTATTGAATGACGCCATGATTTTCTGCTGAGTATGCTTTGGGCATATTAGTCTGCGAGATGATGTCAAGACAGAGCACCATATATAAAAGCTCAGCCAGTAGATTACCGGGCAGTTTGCAATACAAAAGCAAAAACAGAAAATAGAGCGGGACGGAATTAAAAGATGTGCCATACCTTGGTATTCCAGCGGGACGACGGTTGTCCACCCAAACAGTGTAGTTTAATTCGAGACTCTCGAGAGTCGGATTTCCCTTATTGAAGTTGCATATCCATGCTGCAACTGACTTCCTGCATGATCAGGGCATTTTATAAATATGCCAGATATTTACTAGTTCGCATTTCATGGGTGCGAGGAATCCGAAAAGGGCAAATATCAAAAATGCCACTGGGACGAAATTTTGTCGTACCCAAGGAAATACACTTTGCACTAAACCTTACATTCTTTACTTACTGTAAATTGACTCAACGCCTTACTATAACAGTCAAACGACAAAGCGCATTATATTTCACTACCACTATTAGAACTAATAACCAGCCGAGTGCAATCCAATTTTTCAGCGTTTCCCACCGCAATTAATAACACGCCTTGGTATTTTGTTTTCAAATGTGTTCCGTCAAGTGCAACCAATGGGCGGCAATGGCGGAACCCGGTGATTAGCGAAGAATAGACGAACAGGGAAAAAAATTGCTCTTGAACGATTTTCAAGACGGCGTGACTATTGGGATTGTGGACTTTAAGTAGCGTAATATAAGAAGGAAGCTTTGCAAAACTGTCGATATAAGGCCCATTAATCTTCTCGGTAGCTATGTCCTTCGCCCTCGCGGCGTCGGCGGCGACGAGGTAGTCGATTTTCACGCCATTGTCGAGATGAACATCTGCTCTCAAGTGGGTCCGTCTATAGTCTCGCTTGCGTTCGATCTCGGCTTCATAGGTCTCGGATACCCATAGCATATTGGCGTGCCTGTTCTTGTGCACGACTTGATTCCAATTATGGACGCGGTTTGTTGCGGTAATCTCAAACATTGCGCCTTCCTTCTCGCGCCTTGCATGCATTGTCCACGGACAGCCGTCTTCTTTGCACTTTAACCTGACCCTTGTTTGATCGGACTTCGTTGTAACGTACTGATAGCCCTCCTCGATAGCAATAGACTTCATCGCGTGCTTGAAGGCATTGATGTCTGAAAACTGATCTCCAACTGATGCCAACATGTTGAATCTGCAGTTCGGTGTAAGTACAATGTGCTGTAGGATATTTTTTGTGAAAGAAAACACAGCTACTTGATTATTTTGACTGTCTACTGGGCTGTACTGGGCTTTTATATTACATAGGGGAGATATCGGTTGTGGGTATATCCGTATATCTAATATCAGTACATCCGTACATCCGTATATCTAATATCCACCAGAACCAAAGAACACAGAAGCTGACCCAAGGCAAATGACTGCGTAGTCAAATTAAAGATAAAGGCGCGCCAAAACGCGTCCAATTCCGTCAGCTTCTTTGACAGACTAGACATGAAATTTTAGCGTGTCCCAAAGAGGAATAGCTCCTTATTTAAGTTTGTTAGTGCATAACAAAAACCCTAAGCCTCTCGGTACGCTGTCAGTAGCAGTTTTGATATTATGAAACATTTCAGTGACATTTTTGATATTTGCCCATCCGAAAACTAGGTCTGCAGTTGCTGCCAGGGTTAGGGTTGTCGTCGGGAACGGCCCGCGACTATAAATTTTCAAAAAAAATTTTTGTATCCATGCAGATGTTGCTTTGATGTACCGCATATAGTCTCCGGGTTTTAATCTGTCCATTGAAGTTTTCTAAGAATAATTATATAGCACTATGATTCAATTAATTGTCCGGGCCCGATCACGTCCAACGTCCAGTTGTCAACTAAGATGACTTCACCCAACCCAATTGGGTATTGAACAACTAGCACACTTGTCAAATTCCACCAGATAGGATTACTACTCTCTGGTGAGCCGATGTTCGTGCTGAAAGCAATTATACTTGTGCTGTGCATCTCATTTTCTGAGACAGCGTGGTGGAGGTAATCTTAGTGCCAGACATGCAGTTCAGTTCCTACGATTGTTATGTGGCCGGTATACTTCTACATACTTTTATCACATGTAATGATCTACGCTGTGGATAATTGAATGGTGGTCGCGGGTGTATTATTGGGCATAAGTTAGCTCACCCCCTATCCCCCAACATTCCATATGTACAAAGCGCCGGTTTACACTACTTGAGCCATTGATTCACTATTCGCACCCGAGTTCCCGGTGGTATATCTTTCCCATATATACATCTACGCAGAAACCGGCGCAGGTAGTTCCCACTCGAACCCGAAGTGCTTCTTCGCCTCCTCAAGCTTAGTGTCAATGCACATAAATCCGACATTATTAGCCTCATTCATGTAAATAAGGATGTTCTTCTCACGCATGACCTTCTGCTCCGTCAAGATAGCGTTGCCCTTCAACGTGTCCCAGAAGCATTCCTGAGTCTCGATGATAAGCTTCTCCGTGTCAGCGGAATCAGTGATATGGCCCGACGCTGTTGTAACGCGGACGCCGAGCGGCTCGAGCTCCTTGTTCTTGGCCCGCACGTATTTGAGCATCAGGTCTATGCTCGCAACGTACTCGATCATATTGGAGGTCTCGATGATGTAGATCGGGAGGACCTCGTAGAGAGAGTCGCCGGCGTAGAAGACATGCTCCTCAGAGTCGTACAGCGCGATTTCGTCGGGTGTGTGGCCTGGCGTGATGAGAGCCTCGAGGTGGAGATCGACGCCGTTGAATGTGAGATGCTCATTCTGCTCAAGCCAGTGCGAGACCGTGAACTTTGGCGTTGGGATGTTGAAAGCGCAGCAGAGCGAATTGCAACCGAGATCATTGAGAATGTAGTCCTGCGAGTATCCGGAGATAAAGATCGACGAGTCATCAGCGAACTCAAAAAGGCCGCCGATGTGGTCGTAGTGAGTATGCGTGATGAAAACGAGCCAGTGCTTGTTCTTGGTCTCGCTCGTCTCCGGGTCAACGTACTTGAGCTTGCCTTCTTTCTCGAGATTAGTTTCAATGTATCGTCGGATGGACTTCTCTTCGACCGTAGGGTCCTTGGCGTGGTTGGGACCGCAGCCAGTGTCAATGAGGACCAGAAGCGTGGGGTATACCTTCACGTAGATGAAGGGGAGCTCGCTAAGCGAGTCGTCCTGGATGACTTTGTAGGTGCTCTTGTTAAGAGGCGTGAAAGAGAAGCAGGAAGTCGTCATTTTGGCTGGTCCGAGGCAATTGAGAATGAGAAAAATAAAGAGAAGAATAATCGACAGCTTGCACTAGCGTCAGATCGGGCTTTTCTTAGACTGACGCGCCAGGAGGAGACGAGTCACCTCCAAAGTTCGATAAGACCTTGATAAGACACCATGACTCGTGCCCTCCGACTCAAAGCCACGCAGCCAAGGTAAGCGACAGTTACCGCGTAATTATATCGAACTTTGCTACTAGTCCTTAAATGCATAGATAGCAATGCATGAGCCGCATTAAGAGCGGCTTCGAAGCGGTAACGTCCAATCGTTGTTCCAGCCTGAAGTCCGCGGACAGTAAGACTCAGGCAAACTCTATTTTGCTGAGAAGGTTACGTATATATAATTCTGGTAGACTTGTTGAAGGCAAAGTTACCATGAATGCACACGCTATTTTAAGAGCGTCAATCTGTTGCCTCTGGGGCGGATAGTTGAATATCATGTTTGATCATCGGGCTCCATGAGTTCGGCGAATCATGTCGCTTTAGCTGAGGCTGGCTGCCTTTGCAGAAATTCGTGCCACCAGGTGAATGCGGCGATGAGATGGGACGAGGCTAAATTAGGATGAGCAGAGCTGTTAATGGCAGTAGAGTAGCAACTGGCGATGAATCAGGCTAGTTCTACGGTTGATATGAGTTTTGCTACCAACACTCAAGAAATTATGGCTGGTGCTATAACTACATGAAGTCATAGGGAGTCAGCAATGCAAAATGCGTGGTGTAGTTTGGGCAATTTTGAATATACGTTGTACGTCGGCGGATGTCGTTTCTGTTATGACACACTGTAGGAGAAGGGGCAGATTTATTGCTATTTTAGGGGAGTTTCCATAATATTACTCACGTTTGAGGTCACTCTACGCGGAAAAACTGCATAGGACGAAGACGGCGGAAGGTAGTCACGCCAACGATAATCTGTTAAGAAATAGTGCACACTAGCTGCAGGATATGAGTATGCTCTGGTTGTGAGCTACCAGAACGTCTCTGCGAGTAGCATTCAAAGATAGCCCATATGTTGTACATAATATACTCATAAATGGATATAGTGTAGCAGGACTGGTTAAAAGGACTGGTTAGAAGGACTTACTGAGAATGGAATGCTTAGCGGGATGTAAGCGGCGGCAGAATCAAATAACTTTCTGCGCGAGAGAGTGCAGCATTCAATGGACGATTTATAAGTAGCCAGTGTTCAGCCGGAGACTAAGTTTCGGAGATAGGAACTGCTGCTTGCAGCTCCTCCTATTGCTGGCGGCTTGCCATTGGGTAAATGCCTGTAGTTGTCCGGAAACTGCTGCGTGTGGGCTCTATGTACGAGGAGCAGCATTTGGGCAGTAGCAACGGGCCAGCGAATAAGGAGTGGTGGCTTCACAGGTGTATTCGATGAATGTGTTGTCCCAGGAAATTCTCACGATGCTAAATGTTGCGCAGGCGGTGTGGAGAAACCCGGTACGGCGGCTTTTGTACCTCACAATTTTTCACTGGCTCTGAAGCGCCTGATACTCATTAATAATTGGACAACAATGTAGATTTGTTGTCCAAGATAGTGTAGGATGTCCTGAATTTAGATAGCAATAAATTATAGCTACAATATGGGCCACAGAATTTGGTAAGGGACCACTTCATTGAGGAGATACTGCGTTGGTACACGCAAGCGCAGTAGAATTATAGTAGTGGATCACTTGGCTGACGCCAACGGCACCGCGAAATAGCGGGCGCAGGCGGCAACACGCATCGCCAATACAATTCCACGTCTCGACACTCACAGTGCTAGTCAACAATCAGGAACTCCTCTTATTTGCCGATTCCACGGAACCGGCCTTAGCCGCTCATGTTCGTGTTTCCTGCGAATGACGAAGGCTACCGTAAGCGAAAGCGCGCCCACAAAGCTTGTGAACAGTGCAAGAGGAGACGAGTATGTGTTATCAGAGCAAATTTTCTGACCTTTTGAGTGATCTGACTCTGTCATATAGAAACGATGCGAACCTCCCTTTAAGAACCATGAGCGATGTGCTCCTTGTATGAAAGAAAATATTCCGTGCAGGTAATTGCCGGTTATGGTCATAATTTATGTTCGACATTAATCGTCTGCTAGTCTGGTGCCTGTTACGACAAATGACATCGGCGATCCCGACCAAGGCCCTGTCGACGACTTGGAAGATACAAGAGCAGTTACGGAACGTGTTGTTAAAGCTGCTGTTGCGCGAGTGTCTGTCTCGCCTACCACTGTTGGAATCAACACGCATCCTGCGGAACCGACCAATGTGATTAACGGCAAGCGAAAGGTTGCTTCCTCGCCTACGTCTGCGTCCGCTGCTGCGACAGCCGCGGCAGCAGTTGCTCCTGTGGCGTCGTCTACGGCAGCGACGTTTGATGATACTGTTGCTACTCCGGCAGCTCATGCGACCTCGCCGGCTCAACCAAAACGTTCAACTTCGTCCTCAACCACAAATGGAATGAAGCCCGTGACATCAACTGCAACGAATGACATCGGGTCCACGCGATTTATTGGAGATCTTGACCCAGCGTCTGTTCTCTTAACACTTCGCAACATGGAGAAAGATCGCATAGGTGTCTGGGTTAAAGGTGCGTCAATGCATCAACCTATCAACCAACATCTTATAGCATACCTCGACTCTCTTCACGCTTTTGACCTTCCTCCACGGCAAGATAGGGAAGGTTTGATCAATGTGTATTTCAAATATGTACATCCTCTCATGCCGCTACTGGACAAGGCCGCCTTCTTACGCCAGCACGCGCGTGATGAATGCCCGACACTACTCCTTCACGCAGTACAGCTGGCTGCCTGTCGTCATTCTTCTGCTCGAAAGTTCATCCACCTACGGTCCCCTCGGCATTTTGCGTCGCTCACTGCTGCCAAGATCCGTGCTCTTATCTTCGCAGACATCGAACGCGATAAACTGACCGTTATTCGTACTCTCGCGCTATTGTCTCTGCATTCCGAAGGTTCCGATGGTTTGGAGAAATCATGCTCGGATTTGGAGCAAGCCTTCCATTACGCCCACTTCCTCGGTCTTCACCACGAGCGACGTTCGCATCCTGTCCAAGCACCCATTCGCCGCCTGTGGTGGTGTCTTTGGTGCCTCGATCGCATGTCGGCGTGCGTATCTGCTCGTCCCGTCATTTCCCGACTGGATGACGTTGGAGTTACTGGATTGCGGTCAAGTGAAGAAGGCTGGCTCAGTAAGCTTTACGAGGTTTGTCAGGTTCTCGATCGCGTGATCATGATGTATCGACCGCTTGGATCCACGCTGCCTCCTGAAGTTGACTTACATGTGACATACGGACCAGACGATGTAAAATCGCCGTTTGCCTCTTTCTTGCAACTTCTTCGTCATGCTGCGTGCATATTGGCTCACAAGCGCGCTCCGGAGGCCCCTGAAGTTAACGCTTCGATTTTGTTACATTCGACGTCGCAAATTCTCCACATTGTGCGGACGCAATCACAACTTCCTCCATTCCCGGCCGTGCCGTATGCCGTGTCGCTCACATTGACGGTTTATCTCCGACTATATCCTTCCCCCGAGGCTACAGCCGGGTGGCACGAAAGTTGTGCAGTGCTGGACGAACTCGCAAAGACGTGGTGGGTTGCAGAGGCCATGGGTGGCATGGCGAGGTCCGTGTTCCGCAAGTTGGAAGAAGATCTTGCAAATAGACAAGCCGTCGAAGAAGAAATGGCTGCTGCATCCGGACTCACTGCACCAGTCCGACCTCCTTCTCCTCCGCCCGCAAAGCCACCGCGCCATTCTACTTCAAAGAAGGAATCGAAGGCGCGGACGCAAACTAAGGATTCGGTGGCGCAAAAGTTCCCACTGCCGTCGTCTACCCTTCCGACATCTGTGCCCACCACATCGACTGGAGCAAACAGTACGCTTGCCAGTACTTCCGTGTCAACGCCAATATCTGGAACAGCACCGCCGGTTTCCGTCGCCACGCCCTCATTGGAAACGCAGTTCTTGGAAATGTTCTCAGATTTGCCTAACCCGACTAGTTTCCTAGATCAAGCTCTTATGCTAGATGATTTTGCCGGATTGTCGGAACTCTGGATTCCGGATCTGCAGTTTGAAGAAACGGCGGTGGCATCTAGCAGCAGTGCCGCCGTCGCGAGTACTTCCGCTAGCACGAATGTACAAACGCCATTTGCAATTCCTGGGTTTCTAGCCACGAACGGAAACGAGTCGACCAAGTATTTGAAGTAATACGAGTTTTGATATACGCTCTGGATCCGGATGGCCGTGAACCCCTAGTGTACGATATCAATATTTTTTTGAATTATTTGTTTGGAGCACGTAATGGGGCATTTTCTCTCTGGACCGGAAAAAAGTAGTATGTAACAATATTTTGCATTTGAGATGATATTGCGCATGTATTTCTGTACATTGTTGAGATCTGAAATGTGCTGTACGTTGACTGAGTCATGTGAGAAAGTGTGTATAATAGGCCATGGTGTTAGTTTAGTCTATATGGTTTTAGGATCGTTGTAGCAATTTAATATGAATTTTGTTTTGTGTTGTTCCTAAAAAGAGTGTATATGAGTCTTGCCGATGCGCGTTATTTTGCCGTTCCGATACCCGACCGACGAGCGTAGCGCTGCGACATGCGAATCAAGTTGAGGGTTCCCGCGTCAACTATTCAGTCGTGAACAGGCTTCTTACAGCCGTGATGACCGACGGGTGGCACTTCTTTACGCTTGCGTTCCATCAGAGCATGAGTAAAATGGAATAATTGCTAACTAACCAACAGGCATTGGATTAATATAGCCGGAGCGTTGGATTGCGCCGTAAAAGTATATATCTCGCTGGTCAGAGGTTGGATACACCTGACCACAGGCGCCATATATTCGTCACGGTTCATTCGGGTGGTATTTTGCGGATTATAAATTAGAATTCGGCGGGGCGACTCGAGTACAACAGAGGTAGGTTCCAGCAAACCCTGCTCGTCTCCAACGCTGGCAACGGGACGGTCCAAATTAATCTCTGGCCTGGTCCAACTCCAGGATTTTCAAGCGGACGCGGCTGCCCGCGCGAAGCACGAAAACAGACTGGCACCAAGCTCCTGCGCAACGTCGCGTCGTCGACCTACAGCGAAGGGGTCGCGAAATTTTTGGTTCGTCTGCCATTCCAATACCTTGGATCAGATCACGAGGGTGTGTCACAATGGGATGGCTGTCCGACGGGCCTTTACCAACAACACTGCCAAGATCCCACGACAACATCGAGATGGATTCTGGACACGACACCGGAAGGAAGATTGGGGACGACGGAGTTGGTGGGATAACCCCACGATGGATATGTGATGATGACGACAAAATTGCGTCACCTTCAGGGACGGAAATAGTTATCGGAGCAGATATGGTGTGTATAGAACATTGGGTTCCTATGGTCGCCTGTTGATGCTGCCAGACAGAAAGAAGAAAGAACCGTCTGCTCGGAAGTTATCAATGCCGATAGCATCGGAGTTGGTAGATGCTTCGACTGAGGAGGCCACTTATTTCGGACCACACCCTGAGCCTGTTCGAGATGTGGACGGTGACTATGTGATGGGTGACAGTGACAATAATTCCGGGACCTACCTTTCTACTCTAAGGCTAATTGAGACGGCAAGAATGCCACCACCACCGACAGATCTCCCACAACGCGGCAAAGGCACGAATGACGCAAAAAATTCGGCTGACAAGCGAATGAAAACTGAGGTAACGTATTCTGTCAAAAAGCTGTCTGCCGAACAGCAAGTTGTGATCATGTACACCAAACGGCCGAATCTTCTGCTACGATCGCGCCACAGTCTCTATACACTGTTGCGGCTTCACTCGCAGCTGTATTTGGAGCAGAAACGATATTTGTCGGAGCTCGATCCGGACTTTAATCCGGCGAAGTACGATCACTGCTTTGCGCCTTGGTCTAAACGGTATGCCGTGGTTTTGGACACGTCGATTCCCGCGAAGAAGTTGGCTGAGATTCGACAGCATTATCCACATCTGACACCGGAGATTGTGGACGAGGGATTACGTCACATGGGCGTCGCCACGGAAGGTGGGACTGTCGAGGTTCTAGTGACTCCTTATACGTACATCCTCATGAAAAAGAACGCAAATGGGGAAGAAATGTGTGCTATGAAACCGATGGACGCGTACGATATCTTTGCGTTTGCGTTGAAGAGTGCGTTGCAGTTGAGTCTGCGAATTCGTTGTGAGGAGGAACAGAAGTTATCGTCTGCATATCAAATGCTGATTCCGGTATTGTGGAGTATTCAGGTGGATGAGGTTAAAGATATTTTCAAGTTGTTGGCTAAGGAGCATCAAACTATTTACGATCTACTGCACCGGACCTAGATGCAGTCGGTGTTACTGTTGGCTTCAAACTGTTCAGACAAGATACCCTTTACAAAGTATACTGTTAATACCGTCATTCATATACTAGTTTGTTGCCAGAAATTCAGGTTGTGTGTAGTGACCAAAAGTGCGTTCTTTCCAACAATAAATTTTATCGGGGGTTCGTATGTCCACATCAGCTATATACCTACCAATTCAACTGCGTCTAGTTGCATTTGTGAAGTAATGTATACAAAGCACATGAATATTCCCGCTTGCTAGAACGGTTAGGTATCTCGCCATCCGGCGGCATGGGTTTGAAACAATAACAAAGGGGATAGGTCGTCAGTAGCGATATTTCTTAATTCGGCCAATGACGAGCCTCGGCGGGAGGAGTTGTCAATATCGGAGTTTAGATTTATACAGGGGTTTAAATTTTTATTGCCGGAATTTGCACATGCACAAGGGATGTCACCGAAGGGCTATCAGGGCTTTTTGTCAGATTGCTCTCGGCAGCCGAGTTTCCAAATTGATACCGGATCTACAAGTGTGTGCCCAGCCCAGCCCACTCTCTAGACTGAAGCGGCGCATTATTTGGTGAGATGTGTGCACGGCTCAACAGTTTTCTCCAATCTCATTTGAGGGTACAGACTTGAAAACTCAAACCCACGCGGAAAAACCAAACCAACAGTCCAACACCCCCCCCCAAAAAAAAAACTCAAACTGTTGCGTACTCAAACCTTACCTGCAATCGTTAAACGTTAATCCATCAAAAAAAACTTAATTTCATTGGGCACAGTGCACGTCGCGGCCCCGGTGGCTTTTGGAACCATTTTCTTAGTGAACTGGTCAGAGAAGATGGAGATTGTATGGGGGGGGGACTAACTATTTTAATTTAGGGACTAGCTTAAGCCAAAAAAAAAGACAACTCCTGAATTTGTCGCTAAGTGAAATCAACACACAAAGTAGGCTGATGTGCATTCACTGGTGTCTTTTTTTGACATACGCAATATAGCGCAGAGGTGCACCAAAAAAATCCACTTAAAGCAACAGGGGGGGTATGGGTTAGGGAATGGGGTAAAGATATTTATAGCTCAAAATGTTGCTTTTTTTTTTTGGCTCGACACAAGCCAACCCAGGCGCATCGGTTAAATAATAGTTAGTAAAAAACAAACAAGTCTCTAAAAAATATAGACAAGTTAAACTTTATCAATTACGTATTGCTTTACTGCGAGTCAAATTAAATAGTTAGCTTCTTTTTTTTTTTGCGCCGCAATATTGACAGATCAACCTCCGACTGGCCGATGAATTGGCTTATTTGGGCTACTAGTATTTTTTTGTTTGCTTACACCGGCGTGTATGATGATGACACGTAAATCAGCTGTTTGTGTGCAATAGCTTGTTTGCATTGCACGCCGTGTTTAATTTTAACTCGCGGGTGCATATTTGCACAATCGTCAAGAGACAATGAATTAGTTTCATTGTTTTTGACACAAGATTGACATTTTAACCTCATTTGACGCGGCTACTTTGCAATATACGACTTAAGAGAGCGGTTTAGACAAAGATCTAGAGCATGTATTAATTCTGAAGCTATGCGAACTTCGAAATCCAGGAGATTGCAAATACCGTCATATACCTAAAAGTCATCGATCCGAATACTACCTAAATTACAAACACGTCCCATCCGCGCCGAAACATAAACAAACCGTTCCATAGATTACAAAGATACGCGTACACAAAAATATTACCAAAAGAAGTAGCAACTAATACACACGGAGAATGAAAAAGATTGTCGTTATATAATTACAAGATGCATGCATGATACACATTGGCAGATACTAGCTATGACTGAAAAACTCGGGCACCTCCCATACGCCAAGGCGCGAGCCTGGTTGCGGTGTCTGTTGGGCCTGTTGGTTTTGGTCTGGCAGCGGGATCACATGTGGGAGGCCCGTTCTTTGCGGGAGTGCCCCGGAACCGGAACCGACCGAGGATGCAGAGTTCATAATTGTTACTCTTGGTTGGGTCGGGGGAACAAGACTGTACTCTTGCGGCGGAGGGGGAGGCGGCGGCGGCGGTGGCTGAAGGCTTTTTGTTGGGGGAGGCACATATGATGCGGACTGTACAGTTAGCTGTGACACGCGGCGCGATACTGACGTGCAAATAGAACATACGTATTTTCCGACAATCTTCTTCAACGCTGGCCCGAGGATCTTCCACGGAAAGACTTTAACGTCTTTTTCGATATTTCGCGGCTTCGGGTTCGGAAACGCCATAATGAGCTTGAAAAACTGTTCACTCTCAATTCGGCCCTTGCTGACAGTAAGCGGGCGATAGCCTTCGAGATTGCGTCTGATCCGGTTCTTTTCCTCGACCGTGAACCGGGCCGAGACGAGTTGCTCAAGCAGGAATATGCAGTCAACTGAGGTGACGTAAAACTCTTTCCGCGCTGCCCAGTAAATGCACGACATAACACACTCGCCCTCGCCGCGGCTCGCCCGCTCTGGCTGTGGCGGCTGCATGCTTGCGACGTATTCTGCCTGCGAGGTCGGGTTGGCGGAGGCCCGGATTACGGCGCCGCGCTGGCTGTACACGAACTTGACTAGTCGGCGCTGGGCTTTCCATTCGTCTGCGGACCAGTTGCGCGCGAGGGCCTCGAGATCTGACTGGATTCGCAACGAGGCCCTATTTGGGGATGGAACGGGAGGTGAGCCTACAGCGGCGTTTGCAAATGGTGGGAGCGTTGATGTGCGGACGAGTGCTGGAACCGGGAGCGAGCCATCGTCTTCGTCATTCGCGGTCGCGGTCTGTATCTGTATCTGTGTCTGTCGCGGGTACGGGTAGGACGTGGACTGTGGCTGTTGCTGTGGATGGTAGGACTGTATTGACGGCAGTGTGTCGTAGGAATTATTTGCGGGTGTGGCAGCCGACGGAGCGGATGACGCTGCGGCGGACGTGTAGGCCTGGCCGGGTTGGAAGGACGACTGTGGTTGCGGAAGCGTCGCGTAGTTCGAGTAAGAGTACCGCTGGCCGCGGGGATCGCGAAGCAATTGCTGCTGATGGTTGTGAGAAAAAATGCCCGAGTCTGTGGAGCCGTATGCGTAATTCGGGTGGTGCGTTTCGTACGAGGCCGCGGACGAACTCGGGGAAATATCGTACGAGGCACGCCTAAACTGGGGCTGCTGGGATTGCTGGGACGGCGGCGCGGAAGACTGCGAGCTCGACATAATTTGAGACGATGGCGGGGGCTGGTATGACTGAGATGATGGTGGCGGTTGGCAGGTAAAGTCCGTGACCGTGAGCGAGCCGAGCTCGCGCCCGGCGTTGTCTTCGACGAGCAAGTAGACTGGAATAGGTTGGCTGATCCAGTTGTCTGGCAGCTGTGGGACTGTCGAGGTGAGCGCAAAGTAGTGCGGACTGATGATCTGACGGGCGCTTGGGTGAGGAGGCGCAGAGCGGGAGACGGCTGCCGCGCATCTGAGCGATCCGAAGACGATTCTGAGGATGAGCGGCGCAGGTTGTTCGAGAAGGTCGACAGCAGAGGCAACATAGACTGTGAAAGCGCCGCCCTCAGTACCGCGTGGGTCTGAGCAGCCCACGACGGTGGGGAACTGGTTCATGGGACGGAAGGCGATTGGCGAGGAAGGTGATGAGGACGATATTCGCGGGACAGGGAGCGGGGGGAGCTGTGCGGCCTGATGTACGCAGAGCATGGGCCGGATCAACAGCAGACGCGGCGGAACTATCGAGAGCAGCAGGTCGACGGAATGACACGAACGAGGCAAAAGAAAGAGGAGAGGAAGAGAAGTAGCTGCGAGGATGCGGCGCTGGAGGATATTAAAACCGCCAGTGGGAGAACGGCGGACGGAGCCGACTGAGCGGGACTAATGCAGCGATGAGCTCAGAGAGAGAGAGAGAGAGGCACAGCAACTGGCGTTCACTACTCGCACTGGAAGCCCAGCCCAAGCCTGTGTTCAAGCGGCCAGTAGCCGTGACCAGTTAGTGACCCCAATGAACCCTGATGGACAGCAGAACAGTTAGTAATTAGTAGTTAGTGGGAAATTAGTGGTTGGGAACTGTGGGCAGCAAGCGACGATCAAAAGCTGCCAGACCTGGCCAGAGCGGCCAGACTGCGGGCTGATATCAACGCGTCCCAAACGACGCCCAGAGTCGCACAGACTTGTTTTGAGTTTGCGGTCTGCAGCGTTGCTGCATGCAAACTTAATAATCCACCCCTCCGGGAACAAGGCCTGTGCCTGTCACTGTGTCACATCTCCGCCAGCCCTTAAAGCGTGGTTCACCGACCGCCAACCGCGGGCTTAGTTGTGTTTGTTGACTGTGGACTCTAGCACAGCCCAAATTCGATAGACACGGCCAACTGTGGGTGGGCGAGGCAAAGGTTGCATCGTTAGATAGAGAGGCCTGTCGCCGTGCCGTTGCCGTTGCCGTTTGCCGTTTGCCGTTTGCTGTCGCCGTGTCAGCAGACAATTAGCCAGCTCAAGGCACGAGAGATACGACGTGTACGAAATGTGGCGCGTGAATTTGCTATAGTACATGCGCGCATTAAGCTCTAGGGTTAGTACCCGACTCTTAGTCGCTGCATTTGCACCATAAGTGCGTGGAAGTCGTGCTGTTACCAATAGCCACAACCGCCAACGATCCAGCAAACCCCCCGGGCCGCCGGCGCAGTCCAGCTGGCGCATGCATTTTCAACAACTGCGTCGCCTTGTCCAACCCAAGACGGACCGAGGTAAAACCCCGTAGCGTGAGGCTCGACTCGGTTTTCAGGCATTGCACTAGGCTGCTCTCGGTTAGTGCAAACCCAGTTGCGGTGGCCTAGCACGCGGGCAAGGCCGCCAAGAAACAGCTCGACCTCCCAGAATGATATGCGAGACAACGCAAATTATGCTTAACAATTGTGCAAAACTCTACTCGGCCTGACAACAGCAGATACCACAGCGACCAATTAATGGACTTCAACCGGCACATCGCCATCTATAGGTCGACCAGGCGAACTGTGGACTGACGTGGTGCTGGAAGGGGGCCGGGGAGGTCGGTTATCTGTCATGGGCGCCTATTCGGCGCTGACACTACCGCTGCCGACTTTTCCCCCTTCCCTCGCGAGCTTAACCTAAAAGCTAAGCACTCCCCACCCCGCGCCCACGCTCCACGCACACGCGCGCACGTGAAGTTCCGCATTGATACATTAATACAACCGAGCAAGGCTGAGACTTGTTACAACATATCTGCTGTCGCCTGCTTAATTGTTTCGAACTCTGTGTCCCATGGCGGCGGAGACCATTGTCCTTTGTAGCTATCCTACTTATAGATTCCCCACGTCTCTCTCAACAAGTGACCAATCCTGCCTGACGTGCAGTGGCTGGTGGGTTTGCTCAGCATGGAGATCATTAAACAGGGGTCATCCATGGATGGCCTAAGTTTAATTACTTAGTATTCAGATACCCATCATACATCCCACGTGATCTGAAAACACGCAAACTCTATCTTGGGTACCAACTCACGTCGGCACGACGCCAGAGCCGCACCATATCTGCGCTCTGTTCAACTCCTTGCGACGGTATATTTGCTGGAATTACTGGGTTGATTTACCCCAAGCACAAAGAAGTGCTCACCCAGTGGCCTTTGAAAAGCCCACTGGAGCGAAGGGACAGTGACGAATCCCGGAGAAGTATATCATAGCTTACATGCTGGAGCTGATATATGGTATATGATGATATAGCCGTTCATGCGGATGCCCGTCGGCAGTAAGAATAGACTATACGAGTACGAAATCCAACTCACAGCTGAGCGAGTTCCGATCACATTATTGGACGAGAGACAAAATGTAACACTGCCGCCTTTATCGCGCATGTCCCATGTGCCCGCTGTCTCAGGTCTTAGTCCAACAGGGACCACGATTCAGGCGGGCCGCATCGGTTTTGTCCTATCAGGGCAAGTAGACGCATTGTGGTTCTGCATCATTAAACCGTACTTATGCCAACTCTTTCTTCAATCTTTATTCTTTTGTTCGCCGGCATCCACAGATATCCGCCCTCAGTTGTCTACCTTCGCCAGCACAGTCATCACCGAAAAAAAGGATATTAATTAAACTAAAACCAAAATTTATCATCAACCAAGACACGTCAAGTGCCACGTGACGCGAAATAAGGTAAAGTCTGCGGGTAAGGTGGTAGCAGCTAAACAACTCCAAGCCACAAAATCTTATGATAATATAACGCACTACATAAGCAGGCGCCGCGAGGCGGGATATATTACTGAGTATGCGTTGTAAATGCACTAGTGTACAGTTCTCTTATGCAGATCTGACTGGAGTTCCGCTATATCTCTTAACGCAGGTCATGTTTGCGTCAACCGCCGTAACATATTGCTCATCCAGTCAGAATCCCCGGGAAATCTACTTTAACCGCTGCTCCCGAATTTGCCTCGAGTACCAGTGAGATTCTGTAACATCCTCATAAAGTACATGTTTATTCCTAGACAAATCTCAATTAGCATTCATGTGCTCAATGACTTTCGCGTACCTGCTGCCGACATACCCATTCTTGACGTCAGACAGAAGCCAGTCACTATCGCGTAGAGCGATCAGGTCCATCCTAACATCGACACCCAACTTAGCCCAACTTTCTATACTGTCCGCTCCCAAAAAGCAATATGATACAACCAGTGTTTTCAAGTGACAACTAAATTTCTTGTAGTCTTCTGGCTGAGCGTATAAAGTGAATGACAGCTCTGCCGCATCCATTGCCTCGCCAACTTTGTTCTTGTACTCCCGTGTAAGAAACCGAGTGACGCCGTCGGCAGTAATTTGAATGTTTCCAGAAATATCGATATACTCCAGCTGCCTAAGTCGTTGGAATGACCCAAGAGCCTTGTCCGTGAGATCTGTATGTGCAACACCAAGTTTGCGCAGATTTGGGAACATGTCGCACAACAAGTCCGACACGTAGTATCCGTTTGTCACTCTCAACCCAGTAAATGAAAATTCGGCCATGTACATCGATATTTTGTCGCCACTGACATGTTGGACATTAGACCAATCCATTCTACAAAAACTAATGTTGAGGCTCGTGAGATTGTGCTGGTCAAACCGAGCTAGGCGGTCTATTAACTGCTCAGACCTTGCTAGTCCTAACACGAATAGCTCTGTGATATTCTTATACTCATCACGAAGTTGCGAATCCATTGCCACAGCTGCTGGCAATGGAACTCCCATTCTAAATTCAGCCGTGTCCGTATTATCCACCACCATTCCGCTTGCAGTACGAAAGCACAACCGCGGACAGGTGTTGGAATCGAGATACAGCGACTCACACGAATCGGGCAGAATTGGCATCCCTCCAAGATCACTCCTGTCGAGGTTGCAAACTTTAAGGTTTGGCACTAGCTCCCTCAGATTTAATCTTTCCGCCCATGATGTATCTTCGTGTACAACCAGCCGATGTATTCCGTCGCCATATCGAATATTGATGCAGTGAAATTCTTCCAACTTAGGTGTGATCGTAAGAAGCCGGTGAATACCCTTTACCGTAGTGACGTAGGTTTTGGATTCCCATATGTACGGAAACGAGTCTTTTATTTTCGTCGGCCCACCGAGTCGTAGTACTCTAAGCTGTGGCTGCGGACGAAGGTTCTTGGAAAGCACACGATGCGCATTTAGATATGTTACGGCTTCATATGACTTCACTAGGTCGTAAGTTGCATAACAATCCAGAACCTTCAGCCTTGGAAACAATCCCAGTGCAAACATGTCAACAACATGTGGTGAATTCTCAAAGCGGACTCGCAACTCTTCAAGATTTTGAAACCCATTGCGCTCACGGTCGCCAAAATGCCTCCAATCAGTAAAGAAACTTGCGCAAAAGTCCGCCCGAAAGCTCCGCAACTTGTTAGTAGCGGCAGTCTCTAGACCTCTGTCTGTTGAGTCACCATCTCGAAATAGCAGATTCATGCACGCAGTTGCGTCCTTGTGTACAATATTGCTTATTAGTACCTGTGTCACATTCCCTCCTGCGTAACGCAAAGCGGATCGGACTGCTGAAATTGGCACGGCCTGAATTGTCTGCGTGAAATCCAATACGTGCCATAACTTCTTCGTGCATATTATGGTTTGTTGCCAAGTCTTGCTGACCCTCTGAAATGAGAAGAGGTCATGCGTTGGAATATAGCTCAGAATATTAGCCAAAACTTCAGTCGGCAACTTTTGGAATAGGTCTACACCGTTCAGATCCGCTGCTTCATTGATTGTGCCAACACTGCTGCCTGCCATATCCTTCATGTCAGATGCCGCGAGGTACATCGACTTTAAAGTCTATGAGATGCCGTTAGCTACCACCAGACCATGCATGAACTACGTAGTTCAGAACTCACCATGTAGAACCTAGCACTCCTATCCGCAAGATCGAGCCCTTCTTTATAAACAGCCATTGCGCGAGTATATTCAAGCAATAACTCATAGATCTTGCCTTCCCGTATGTACCCCTGGTCCAGTCAGGTATAATCCATACTTTCGACTTGTTGCTAATTGTGAACATACCAGTGGATTCGTGGGCTCCGTAGATATCATCTCGATCGCGTTCTGCATAGCGAATCGATACGCACCCACAGCTATCGCAGCTTCCGCTCGGGCGTTAAGACATTCCATATAAATAGCACATTCATTGCTGCTCATCGTAGCGGACGTGGCTGCAATCTCCATTACCTACCACTCTTAGTTCTCCAAATTTAAGTCCGATATTAGACATGCGCCAGGAAGAAAAAAAAAATCGTCAATTCAGCTAGCTTACCCGACCAAAAGCCGCATAAGAACTCTCCCATTTCCTTTCTGAGAATAATTCCCGGGAAACAGTGAGATATCCTTGCACGTCGTCGCTCGCGAGCTCGCCGATTGCATCGATCCATTTCGTGACCTCCAAGTCATATGAGATACGTCGCGGTAGTTGATCAAATATTGAAGACTCGGATTCTGCAATGGGCATCGTCTTATTCGGGGAAATGTCAAATAAACTATGGGCCCGACGCGGCTACCAGTTGTCGGACTCGTTCAAGTTTGAAATAGCGATTGGGAATCACTTTGATCCCCTGGGGTCTCTAAATTTATGGGACACGTCATTAGGGTTGCTTCCCGAACTCCGACTCAAGCACCGCGTTAATATGGCAACTCCGGGTAAAAGCTCCTTTGGTTGCAAGTGGCAGTCATCGATTTTGTCCAGCTTCTAAATATCGCGACCCTTACATTATTATGCAGTAAATATTGACCGACTGGCAGGTTCCAATTGCTATTTTAACCTCAATTACGACAGCATATGATTCGTTTGCATGAAGAGCTCAAAATTGAGCAGTCTGGTTGCCGCATCTCAACATTTGGTAGTAAGTTGTTTGAAATTGATTTTCTGGTATTTAATTAAACTCGGCGATTACAAAACCTGCTGAATTGAGTCGAGTCAGCAACATATATACCCAGATACGAGAGACATAAACCCGTGCCAAACAGTCCTAAGTTGAATATTTGCCGCCCAGCTAGTGAAATTAGAATGGAAATACGCCAATAAATATCCAATATGGTCCGTCCTGAAAATATTGAAGCATTACACCAAGAACCGGCCCTACCATAATCCAAAACCGCACCTACACCAAACGGTGTCCAATATATAACAACCTGCAAATAGATGATCAATGTAACATGAGTGATGTGTAACTTGGTGTAACAGTTACTACTCGTTGCAAGAAAAGCCTGGCTTCTTTTCTTCCTCTGGAGTCATCAAGAGACCATGAAAATGGCTTTTATAGTCGTTATAGTCAAAGCTTCTCTGTCGAGTCTGGAATAAAAGCGTAGGCGACCAAGATCCTTCGTTCCCCATCTCTGCTTTTACGCTACCGGTCGTAGCTTCGAAGGACTGGAACTCACTATCGGCGCTCTTCCTGCGAAGAAGATCATCTTCGACCTCACCTGATATAGCATCGTTATTACTAGTAGTGTCGCCATGTGGAGATCGCATCGATTGACCTTCATACTGAGGACCCTCTTCATCTGATTCGTTTGGAGCCAGTGACTGGGAGCCGGGTGTTGGCTCCGTGTCATAGAATGTATGCGCCTTATTGTACCTCGACGGCGAAACCATTCCATAGTGATGCCCCGAAGTAGACAGCGGAACTCCAACTACGTGGCCCCCGCGACCACCAACTTTGATGGCCGAAACACGGTTCTCGAGCGCCTTAACGGATGATGTCATGGTCGCGGCCACAGGATTCTCGGCTGACTCATCGGAATTCTTCCGACTTTCTGTTCGTCGCGCAGTCAATTCTGTTTGGTAGTTTGTCGATGATCGACGCCCCAAAAATACAGGCCTTGGCGGCGAGCTGTCGGACTCTGTATCAGCCTCGTCGTCTGGTCCAGGGAAATGGTCCGGCTCTTCTGTAAGTGGCTTCTCATTTGGCGATACCATTGGCGATTTGCTATCTTGTTCGAGAAGTAAACGCGTGTTGTTCCCTGCTGCGGAGAACGTATAGTGTGATTTGTCGTAAGTCGGTGTCCGGAAATGTATAGATGGACGGTCACCTCCGGATCCTGCGGATTGCAAGATCTCATGCGACTGGGATTGCTTACTATCATGATGATGGTGATGGTGATAATGGTGATGCTTGGGCTTCTCCTGTTCCGACGATTTCTTTAGATCGCCTTGTACGGGAGTATGCTTGTCATGATGGACTAAATTCGAGAGCAACGGATGCGGGTCGTATAATTTCCACTTGCTGTCTTGTACGTAGGGGCGACTGTGTTCAAGGTGCCTCCACGAAAATCGCCGATGTTGGATCCCGTGAGGGCTCGTCGCTGCCGAAGTTTGCTGGTGACCACGCGCGACCGGTTGTTGATACTCTGCTGTGTCCTCTTCTGGCGTCTCTGATTCGTATTCGGATGGATCTGCAGACGAATACCCAGCTTGCAAATACCTCTGACCAGTAGACGCTGAGAGCTGAGATAAATAATGCCTTCTATCAGACGGCTTGAAATCTAGGGGAGAAGGACCGGCAGCGCCGGTCGAATTCAGCTCAGCTGAAGACGGCTGGTTGCTAGCAGCCATTATTTGCCTATGCCTTAAGACTGTGGACCAATCGTGACAACGGTTGACGAAATTCGGATTCTCTTGCTGAAAACAACCCAAGCCAATATCGATCACGGGCTCGAATAGGATGACTGGTTAACCAGCGCGCGCCAGAAATATATATATCCAACAAGATGGCCCCGTGCATAGTTGATTTGCGGGGCCAAGCGAGATCCCAACCCGCTCGTTCCGGGGCTCTGTCCTTTGCCCCTTGTTCCAGGTCCACAAAGAACACATGGAAATATTACAGCACAATACATAATTAGTACTATTTACAGTTGTGCTGACTATATGCTTGATGTTTAGCAGCAGAGGATATTAAAATGCAATTGTCTACTTGATCTTTAGGCCACCTTAGCTCAGTCCTGACCCTGCTGTCTAAAGATATCGGGTCCGCGGATGACGTGGTAGTCACGTAAGTGCGCCAGTCGAAGTGGTATGAACTTCGACTGATTTATGACTGATTTATAAGAAATTTTACAAGCGGAACAAATTCTGGTAGGGATCGGCACAGATAGATGGATAACTGATATATCCGATATCCGTCGCCGATACGGATACGGAATCTGCGGATATGGGGGCGGACGGATACGGAATCTGCGGATATGGGGGCGGACGGATACGGATAAGACAATATTGATTAGCCATATCCATGGAAATATCCATGGATACGCACGGATAGGACTGACAAATATAAATACGTAAATAACACACTAATATCGAGATAGTTTAAATGAGTTGTGAAATATTCAGTTATTGGGAACGGATACTACAATTATCCTGAGTCTTGTCCGGTGGTTGATTGTGAAGGGAGGGAAGGAATCAGTAACATGCATGAATCTGATTAGTAATGTAGCTTTCGAGTCGCAGTGTCGAATGTCCGATCGATGTTGTGGCAGTTCGTAGAAAGATACCTCAGAACGCATCGCCATCTGGTCACTGTAGGTCCCAGAAGTGGGTCTTGTATTTTTATTTCCGTTTCCGTTTCCGTTGTGTTGTGTCCTAATGTTCTTTACTTCTCATTTTGTAATCTTTGACTCCGAACCGTATGACTGGTTGAACTTGGTTGGATTTTGCAAGTGCATATGAAGTAATTCATTGAGCGTTCAAAGTTTGCGATGTAAAATTACTTAGTCGCATCTGATTATCCATGGATAATTCGGATATGAATACGGATAAAGCCAATTTATCTGGATATAAATATGGATACGTATACGGATATAGGCATTTACTTTGGATACTGATACGGATACGGATATGGCTCAGGCAAAATTTGCTGGATATTATCTGTGCCGATCCCTATTAAATCTCTGATGTATTTCTATGAATATCAGTCAGTCGCAGTTTTATGTTGTATGGGTACTGCCCCGTTATGCCTGCACGTCGTGATCATGCGATAGCTTATCAGTTATCACATCAGAAAGAGCACATCGTCCGAAACCAACGGAAAATTTTGTACTTATTTCAGGTTCCAATGTAATTTATCGGCGAATAAAATCGGAACTTCCGATTCTGCATTTGGTCCGTGCCACAAGGTTGAAGACTGTATATCCATGTCGGCCAGCACCAAGGATATATAATATACTGCCATCACCAGGCCCGGGTTGTGTCATTTTGTCCTTTCTTCGAGTGACCGAGTCCGCACGACCTTGAAAATCCTTCTTGAATATTTCGTTCTGTGTGTTGAAAATGCGCCTAGCGAACGTTTATGAGCATAGGCTCGTAGTAAATAGTGATTTACTCAAGCGCGTTATCCTCGCGTCTATGACCATAGAGCTTATGGCTGGGTAGTGGGTACTGTCAACCAAAAACTAAGCTAGTCCTAAAGAGGAATAGCGGGTATTGATTTATACTTTTACTGCATAAATTGCCGTTTTCCCATCCAAATTCGGGTATATGCTTCAATAAACCGCCAAGCATATCTCGCAAATTTTCGCACCTTCTCAAGAGGAATGTTGTCGAGAATTTCGGGAACCCGAGCTCTCAGCGCTGTATATGAGTAATTGCGTTCGCTCCTTGCTCGCCGCTTCGCCTCTCCCAATATCCTTTCGATAAAATTACACTCACAGCGAAATTTCGGATACATAGAGAACATATGGCGAGTGGCACTCAAAGCACTCTCTGTTTTGAAGGTTGGGATAAGAAATCAGGTTGCTGAGATAGCCGATGTGTTGCTCAACAAGCAGGTGGTATCGTCGCGTCAATTTGCTGCAGCTTATTCTTGCAGTCCAATTTCAGATTTGCAATCCAACATCCCCCTTTCGTCCGGTATCGTTCGCATGCGCGTTTCTCATTCGACGCTTGCTAGCTATTGGGTAGCCATCTGGATATACAATGTCTTGTTTAACAATGCTTCCGTTTCGCTCAAACCAGGCTTGACGTATAAACGCCTTTACTGGCCGGTCTGTGAGCGCCAGTTTCTGAATAGTAAGAGCGTCATCAGGAAATGCTTGGTGGTTTGAGCTTTGATCAGAGCAAAATAAAGCGATACATCCATGGTGTAATTTCCCATCACTATCCATACCTCCGAAGTTGTCAACTGCTACTTCCATGTCGCGTTCCGCTTCCAGGTCAGAGTCGCAGAGAGCAGTAGGGCCTGCCTTCAAAAACTTCCTCCGAGCATTTTGTGAGCCTGCTGAAGACCTTTCGGATCGAGGGGGCATTCTAATGTCAGGTGGAAGCGTAGATAATAACTGATCGTGTATGACTGTATATCATATAGCTGGTGAAATGACGCGACTGTTGTTTTGTGTGCAACGCGTGACGGTGTCAACAGCTATAAATTATTTATGGCATAAACCCATAACTAAAACTTATCTGATTACATAAGGGCTTATAAAATAAAACCTTATTTTTGGACGTACCCAGCCTTTCATAACTGGCACGTCGACCCCTGTACCTGGCAACAAAGTACAAGGTATAAATGTTGCATTTTTATTATTTTAATTTTGCTCAAAACACGATCAATTAATTCAAACATTTCAAGATCGTGATGTATTTTGTAGAGCGAAGTAGATATGTTTGCTATTGTTGATGTCTGTTTTGTTAGGGGGTAAGTACGATGGTTCAAAAATTCAGCGACTTGACAGTCAGAAAGTAGAATATCAGGGGTAGAGCGCAGGACAGTTATTTTTCTTAGCATCCGCTTGTTACTTTCACAAATAGCTCGCTTGGTGATTTATATATCAAGAGCGAAAATTGCTAAGGCTGGATCCATCCCGCTTTAGGTCCAGGGCAGAGGCTTAGCCACAAGCATCCAAAACAGAAGCAAGGATATACGATGCATCTGGCTTGCATGCACTAGACCTATTTTAGTAAGCTCATTAGCCTGCCAGGCTAATGTTTACAATTTAAGGTTTGAGCTAGTGCCCATGTCCGGTACCCAAATCTAAATTTCAAGGTGGCTGGAGACACAGCCTCACCCCTGGTTTGACGTCCAAATTTAGTAGATTCCGCCTTCAAATAAATAAGTAGTATTTCGCGTACAGTTTTTCCCGTACCAAGGTTTGCCACGAGGTCCTTAATAGACTTCTGTCCCCGAAAACAATCTTTTCTGAAGAGCTATTCAAATCTGGCAACTGCACCTTGACGGAGATCAGTAGGCAGGATGTCTTACGAACCAGTGCAGGACGAGGACACCCATTCCTACCCCTTGCGTTCACTCTCACCAGACCATCAACATCGCGAAGCTCATGCTCTCGACCAGTCGTACTATCCGGACGACTCATACGACTATGACATTGCTAGCGCAGGGTACGCACTCGGTGATTATCCTCAGGAGCCGGATGACCAGCCTCTCAGTCTTGGGGCCCCCCCTTACAACGACTACAACCCTTACGGGGGTCCTGAGCGGGCGCCAGACTCTTCATTGACGCTCAAGGAAACCTACGCCTTCGACGGATCGCAGTATTCAGAAACTTCTGCTAATGTATCGGATACGCTGATCGATAACGTGAATCCTGTGGACGAAGAATGGCAGCGCAGACAGGAACCGATTACTCGGAACTTGCAACGCAATGCTACGAGAAAAGTCAAGCTCGTTGGCAAACACAATGTTTACAGTATTGAATACGCGTATGACAGTTTAAATAAATTCATTTGGCCATAGCTAATTAATACCAGAGTTCCGTCACCGGTCAAGAATTCTATCGAGGCGAAGTACCGCGATCTCGAAGGTGGATCGACGGAATTCACCCACATGAGATGTACGCCCGTTCGCCAGTAATTTCATATTACATCTACTGATCTGGTATAGACACCGCCGCTACCTGCGACCCTGACGAGTTTGTACGGAATGGGTACACTCTTCGGCCGAAGATGTACTACCGCAGGACAGAGTTGTTGATTGCGATTACGTACTACAACGAAGACAAGGTTCTTACGGCCCGCACTCTACATGGCGTTATGAAAAATATCAGAGATATCTGCAATCTCAAGCGGACAAAATTTTGGAACAACAATGGACCGGCTTGGCAAAAGATTGTTGTTTGTCTCATTTTTGACGGAATTGATCGTATGTTGTTCAATTGACATGAACACAATGCAAATAATATGCTAATTTGCAACGCAGCTTGTGATAAGAATGTTCTCGACATGCTTGCTACGATTGGTGTCTACCAGGATGGTGTCATGCGCAAGGACATTGATGGCAAGGAGACAGTTGCGCATTTGTTTGAGTATACAACCCAGTCTTGTGTGACTTCCAAGCAGCAGCTCGTCCGGCCAGCTGAGGGCGACTCCACGAATCTATCACCGGTTCAGATGATTTTCTGTATGAAGCAGAAGAACTCGAAGAAGATTAATTCTCACCGATGGCTCTTTAACGCAATTGGAGAAACATTGAAGCCTCAAATCTGTATTCTGCTTGATGCGGGTACAAAGCCAGGCCAGAAGTCCCTTCTTGCTCTTTGGGAGGCATTTCACAAGTATGTAGTGTCATCGATCATTTCGAAAGCACCGTCTAACCGATATAAGTGATGGTAATCTCGGAGGTGCCTGTGGTGAAATTCACGCGATGCTTGGTCGACAGAGTCGTAATCTGCTCAATCCCCTAGTCGCTGCGCAAAATTTTGAGTACAAAATCTCAAATATTCTCGACAAGCCTCTTGAATCTTCGTTTGGGTATATTAGTGTCCTTCCAGGTGCTTTTTCTGCGTACAGGTATAGTGCAATCGAGGGTCAGCCACTGCAGCAGTATTTCCATGGTGATCATACGATGGCAAAGAGATTGGGTAAGAAGGGTCTCGAGGGTATGAATATCTTCACGAAGAATATGTTCTTGGCTGAGGATCGGATCCTTTGTTTCGAAGTCACGTTCAAGAGAGGCTGCAAGTGGCATCTGGCCTACGTCAAGGCGGCCAAAGCCGAAACCGATGTTCCAGATCGAGCACCCGAATTCATCTCGCAGCGTCGACGATGGCTAAATGGTTCTTTTGCAGCCTCCGTCTATGCTTTGATGCATTTTGGTAGAATGTACCACAGTGGTCATAACATATTCCGGCTCTTTATGTTCCATATTCAGGAGTTGTACAACTTCGTTTCGATTGTGCTATCATGGATTTCTTTAGCATCATTTTACCTTACCACTGCGATTGTTCTTCAACTTGCAGCTAGCCCAGATGTCATCCCTGGTGTGCAAACTCCTCCATCGTTGCCATTCCATAGCCAGACTGTTAATATTGTTATCTCCGTTGTGATCCAGAACTTATATATAGCCATGCTAGTCGTGTCATTCATTCTTGCACTCGGAAATAGGCCTAAAGGGTATGTTTCGATATGTCATAGTGTGTGGACGATGTTGCTAATGCTGCTCTACAGATCAAAGTACGGTTACTATTGTGCTATCGTTGTATTCGGGTTGATCCAGTACTACGCTCTTGTCGTTTCGTTCATGCTGGTCGTTCAGACGCTTAAAACACCAGATTTTGCCCGTCCGCCAGATCAAAGCATAGTTGCATTCGTCTTCAGTTCGATTCCGGTCCTGATCATTATCGCTTTATGCTCAACTTACGGTGTGTTCTGGCTCGGTTCGTTATTGTACCTCGATCCTTGGCATATGATCAACAGCTTTGGTCAATACGTTTTCTTCATGCCTAGTTTTACCAACATCTTGAACGTGTATGCATTTTGTAACTGGCACGACGTGTCTTGGGGTACAAAGGGTTCAGACCAAGCAGATGCGCTGCCGTCTGCGCAGGTGACGAAAACTGACGGTGACGCTGCGGTTATCGAAGAACCAGATCTCAATCAAGAAGATATCGACTTGATGTTCGAGTCAACCGTGAAGCGCGCTCTGAAGAAATACGAGGAGCCGGTTAATAACGAGAAGCCGAGTTTGGACGATTCGTACAGAAACTTTCGAACGAATCTCGTGATTGCGTGGATTTTGACGAATGTCGTCATCGTCCTTGCCATTATGTCAAGCAGTCTGGAAGGTATTATCCCGAGTGAAAACACATCAATGCGTCAAGACAAACGGAAGAATTTCTTTTCGTTCCTGCTTTGGTCTACTGCGATTATTTGTTTGATCAGATTGGTGGGCAATATGGTTTTCCTGATCAAAACCAGTTTCTCGTACTGCTTTATGAAGCGCTAATTTGTGATTATTCGGTGCCACTAAGTGGTGTCACTTGATGAAATGAATTTTATTTCTGGGTTCTTATATATACTGTAGTTATGTATGACTATAGACTGTCACATGTATCTTTGGTTAGCTATGATTTTTGTAATATCAAATTTAAGTCTTATTCTGGCAGCTATAACTTCCATTGTCTATGAATTTTGTGGACTATTGAGGACGTACAGGAGTCACGAGTAAAAAGATTCAATCCAAGTGACTATCGAACTTACAAAACAGTTTATTGCACTCTACCAGTAGCAAATATATTGGAGATATAACAATATAACCATATAATCATATAATCATATGATTTGCAAAATCTACGGCAAGGAAAAAGAAAGTGATGTCAGCGTCCAGAAATGTTGACCATGAGCTAGGGCACCAACGCTCAACTTATTGCACTGAATTTTTGAACATTGGTAAACTGAAAAGTCCTTACCATCCTAGTTCGGTAACAAGTCCGCTCCTCACCCCCCACTCGTGTCGCATGGCGGCGGTGATGGCAACGTGTGTGCGTTCGCTATTGCGTTCGCAGCAAGACCATACGCCCCTCTGTCGGTGGCGACGACTGACGAAAAATTATGTACCGTCCGCGGTATTTATTCATTGTAGAAAACTGAGGCGTCGTCTTCATCTTGATCTAAATATGATTCGACAAATTTTCGGTATTACTTTATATCTAGAGCTTCGATGGAAGGACCGGTCTTCACATGCATGGTCAGCCTGCCAGGGGACATCGAACTTCCGATCCAACCGTGGTCGAGAGCTCTCAAGAACAAGGACAGATGGCGTTGCCCCTCCGCGTGGCACACGAGTTCGTCGATCTTCATTAAAGTCACAACACATTCACACACTAGAATTTACGAACATGTCATGCTTCAGTGCGTTACTGTCGTCACAGATCTAAGACAAAGATCAAGCAGCAGTAGAACAGTGAGTAGATAATAGTTGTCAGAATCCCATTATTAAAGGATCGGTAACACATTTACTCGAATGTGGCAAAGACATCACTGGAATGTTTAACTGCACTCGCACCCCACGTGGTTACCACGCCCCATAGATATCATTTGACCGGGAATTAAACACATGGCCAAAGTACAGCTTAATCTCCGTATTCGAAAGAAGACAGAATGGCCGCACTGGCCCATATGTTTCGGACAAGGGAGACTGGTGGTCACCAGCGGGACGTTGGCCTCTTTGACTCGTCGTGGTCGACGCTGTTCGCATGAACGCAAACGGACCTTGTGTCCCTGTCGCAAAATTTGTCTCGCCTCGGTGAAAATCTCTGAATGCTCCGTCAGTCCGTCTGATGTACACCTTTCCCTATGCAGAGAGTGACTGCGACATCAAAGGGGAAAAGTTTCTGGTCAGACCCACTATTGATCATCATAGACCAATCTCACGCTACGGCTACTGTTGATGACAATCAAAATATCGCATTAGCACGATCAAAAACTCTCTTAGGAGAAAACGATTTTAATCCGGTCGTACATGAGCGTCGCAGAAGTGAATGCATGCAGTGGCAATGCACCCCGGACAATGGTCAAGCTAATTATTGTTCATTCCAAAGTGGTCGCTGCACCCATCAATAAATGCGTCGTTTAGTAAATACTCGAAACCTTCTGACTACATGTTTTATAGAACTACTGATGAGATTGCTTGAGTATCAATAATTCACTGTGAGAATCAGTGAAAAGCCGATATAAATTTGCGAGAACTTAGGTCTGGAGTGTGCATGAACGGAAGATGTTTTTGCCATCAGGAGCGTGCGCAGGATCGTCTCGTGGAACCTGCAGAAAACGTATAAAATAAACGCGAAATTATTCATGTGCACGGAGCTTCCCCCCCCGCTTCTCCCCCCCCAAAACCCTAGCCATTATTCTAATCAGCTGCTGGGTCAATGCGCTGTCCAGACGAAATTCTAACGGGGTTGGTTTGGCTGCGGGGTAATTTGGCGATTGCCGGGGTTAACTTCCGGTGGCATGATCGACGAAAAATTTTGATGCAATAAAAACGGTTTCCCCGTTGAGAAAACGTTGCACTGGACAATCTCGACAGGCTCTCAAATAGTTGCAAATTATGTTATTGTTCTCATGCATGGCTTAGATAAATCCCACCAACCGCCTAGCAATGATAAATCCTGGCGATCAAGTGAGATTGTGAACGCGTTGCCGAACTAAGACAAGTAGAATCAATCCCAGGCCAATCTTGCTTGTAAGATAGACAGAAGACGAATATCGATATTTTAGAACAAATAAAGAATAACGCCTACCGTACGACGAACGAGCACAAAATCGGAAGATCGGAATAATTGACTGACATGTGGATACTGTAAACCATATGGCGTTTGAGGACCACGTGTGTAACGTGACTATGCCTGCTAACCCATGCTGAATGTGGCGGCGGTGACTTAAAAAGTGAATTGCATCCCCGGTCAGTACCCCGTATCAAATGTGGCACACAAACTTATAGTCTTGCCTATCCCCTGTCACCGGGATCCGGTCAAGTCAACTGTAGACCATATAGAGCAGTTCGTCCGCATTCACTGATTCCTGACCTCACTGGCAATTAACATAAGGTGTCGTCGGATTTAGGATCTGTGGTAGTATCCAGAGGTTCCAATCCAACGGAGTTGCATTGCGGCTGAGCTCCTGTTACTTTGCGTACATCACATCATCTGGGTACAGTAAGTGAGGCGCCGGATGATTGGTGATCGGTACCCCAAACTGACTCGTCACGTCTCCACAGAGAAAGTGCCATCTTCTGATTGATCTTGACGTCGAATTCTCTATATAATACGCACAATACTCAAAGTAACATCTCGGCGTGTTATTGCTCCGTTGATACTTGTTCGACTCTAACGTGGTTTGCGGCTGAATCAGGAAAGGCACTGCGATCACGGACAATGGCTGAATTCCCAAGGAGCTACACTAAGAACATCCGCATTCTTGATCTCACGGATCTTGCGGATGTCTTCCATGCTGTCCAGCAGAAATATAATGACAACCTCATTGCAGGACGGCCAACAGGTCCTCATTATTCGAGTCTCAAGTGTTTCCTGTTTGGTATGTGTAATATGATAACCTACATACAGTTTGATCTCTTGCTGATAGGGTACATAGACCGTGAACAGCCGTTTCCTGCCTGCTGTCCAAATGCCTACGAGCTTAGAATTGGTTCCGATATCATCGACGGTCAGAGTTCGATGATTACGTGCCTGCAGTATCTCCGTAAGCTGAGGACGTTGGACGTGCGTTGCGCAACTATTGGCCTCGGCAGTTTCTCCGGTATCACAGCTCGTTCGAATTGCCCACGTCTCACCGAGCTCAATATTGAATGCAGCGAGTACGCATAGTTATGTACGATCTGGGGTGGAATGACTAACGTTGTTACAGGACCCTTGACCAAGAGAATGTTCATATCGCAAATTTCTTGAAGTCCCTTCGGCTAAGCAGTCTCACCAAAGTCACTATCAGCGGACTTACCCAAACTGCTTCTCTCAAGAAAATCATGGAGGGTCTCAATGTACATTCAGGAAGCCTGAAGTCACTACGTCTAGTCGGATCCTCCAAGCGCATTCTTAGTCTGTTACCGATGATCGGATTCTTGCCGTTTCTCGAGAACCTTGAAGTCATTACGACCAGCCGTACTCCTTTGTCCCTGAAGAGCAGGGAAGAGTTTGCCAATTGGATGGTGTTGCTTCCTAGTCTCTCGTCACTTACAGTCAAAGGGCATGACGCCGATTATTTAGTCCACAAAGCGCTCGCCAGACCACACAACTCCATCAAGAAGATCGATATTACCACCACTCATCGCGAAGACGTGCCAATGTGCCGATATGATCTCTTCTTTCGGAGCTTAGCGGCGTGTGAGGAAATTACGGACATCTCGCTACGTGACGACTATATACAGTGGTCCGAAGGCGCGATTGTCCGGTGCTGCAGCTCATTGAAACGACTATCTATTTTACGGACTGTGAATCTTCACATCCATGGTATGTCCGAAATGGACTTGATTGATATCTTGCACTCTCTTCCCAAGATTGAGGGAATTAGTTGTAGCATAGGAATTTCCGATCGTGCTCTCCGACGTCTGGCTCGCAACACAATGCTGCGCAGTGTTGTCAGTGACACCTATCCCTCATGTGTTTCAGTGCACGAGCTCGTGAAGTTGTTTCAGATTCGGGACTGTGATGATGCTATTCCGATTTCGATCTCTCTGGAGGGTGGCTCGCGGCTATTGCGCATGGAGCATGAGTTTATTCGGTCGGCGCGGGAGTCCTGGCAGGGGAAGATGAAGTGCGTGTATTCTATTGACGGGCCCTCAAGCGCGGAGATTATGGAATGCCCCAACGTTGATGGGCCACGCCTTTCGAAGCTGAGCAGGGCGTTCGCGGAGATGGATATCCCCTCGCTACGCAAGAACTCGGCATGTTCCGACATTTCCTCTCTTCCTGAATCGAGCGACGGTGACAGCGAGGTGGACGTGAGATCGCATTTCGCCCTTCCGCGCTTGTTGTACCGCGGTAGTCCTTTACCAGACCAAGACGACGACGATGGACTATTCGAAGAAGAGGAAAGCTCGGAAGACGATAGCGAGGACCAGGACCCGGATTTTGATTTCGACATGATCGTATAATTATAGTTGTACATAGTTTCTGATTATTAGGTTTGGGACTTATGCGTTATTCCAGGCGCATTGTTGTAACGCGGATTGAAGTGCTTATTTGTATATTAATGTACCATCCTGCACAATATTTTATTTTGTACATAGGTGAGGCAATTGGAAATATTGGTCGTTTGAATTTAAAAATGCATTGGTCATACATAAGTTAAGGGACAACCCATAAGCATCCTGACAAAGGTAAACCCCTGCTGCTAACATTGTTCCTTTCTAAGCAGAACTGTGGACTGAGCTATGGATAGATCAAATGGGCAGAGCAAGGGCATAGAAATAGGCAGAGCAAAAATTGGCAAAAACTGGGATTAAAACTCCTTGGACGGATGTGCCAGCAGCTCATGCACAAGCCGCTTCAAACCATTCACTTATTAATGAACAATTCCACATGCAGCTTGGCAGTGCTCCCCTAATAGGGTAATTTTCCGCAGAGGAACTTGGTGGCAATCTAATCTCTGACAACGGCCTTATCCGCACAACTGTCAAGTGTTTTAGTGGCTGCTAGGGTTATATCTATGTATGTTGTGTTACATTATACTATATGATATGATATTACATGTAATCTCTCTCTAGATATGGTCATACACCTGATGTCCTTATCTGACCAACATATGAAGAGATCAGACCATAGATTGGACGGGAGAATCGAATTAGAAAAGGTAGACGCGTGGGGGTGTGAGAGTAAAAGAAGAGGACGAACACGAATACGATTGAAGGCACGGATTAACCGGAAAGTGGTGGCGTCATTGTTTTGGGGTGATCCGAACCGCAAAAGTAGAGGTCAACAAGCGAGTTATTGCTGAAGGGTCTTGTCGACGTATAAGGCTCGTATTCGTGATTTTAGCTCGGTAATCCAAGTTTCCGTGATCTGCGGGAAACATTTTGGTAGAGTGGTCATGGGCTCGGTAAAAGAGATTTATCTCGGAAGCAAAACGTGAGTGACACACGACAATCTCGGAAGCGATAGGGATAACGGCCGTGCGCAAACAGTTTGGACCCGAATCCGAGCTTGGACGAAGCCGCCCGCCCGGAGTACGAGGGCGCAAGGGTCCAAGCCAACTGTCACGGTACGAGGCCGATAAGAGATTTCGCGATGCCTGGACCACCGCTTTGAAGTCGCGACATGGTGGCCGACGGATTTGGAGCATTATAATAATGATGCAAAAGCGGCTATTGCAGACGAACGCATTCAGATGAGTCGTCTATGCAGGGTTTCAAATGATTCTTATGTACCATCCCGATCCCGAAGGGTCCGGAAGTGGCGGGAGTGCAGCTTGGGCTGGCTGAACCCCTGGCTGCTTGCTGCATTGCGCAGCAGTTACGCAAGGAGGCTGACTGGTGCTGACAGATACGCGGGGCATGCGTATCTCAAGGCCCGGTTATCAGATTGATCTGGACTGATAAAACCTGGCGCGGGTTGTGAGTTAGCACCGTCACCGTCGAACGTGGCACCGCTGGCGCCGGCTATTCGCTGCATCACGGGATCTGCGCGGCTTCTGCGGCTGCTGGTCGTGACCCGTGGTGATCCTGCATGCATGCGGCGATTCCCGGGCCGCGCTCCTTGCTAGCTTGTGCGCAGCCCAGCTTCTCGTTTACGCCGTATTCGTGCAATTGCGCCATATCATAAGCCTGACGGTCCGGATGCTGCGCCGACCACGAAGGATGAGTGCCGGCCTGTTGTGTACAATTTCGAAACGTCTCGGGTCCTGTACCCTAATCCACTTAGTAATGTGCTCGGTATCCCTGCGGCAGTAGTTAGTTAGTTACACAACGTCGGTCAATGGCGTCCGTTTCCGAATATTCGTTAACGAGACTGAAATCGATTCCTCAGGATGTAAAATACTACGTAGCTATTTAGAATAATCTTGCGGATCGTGTAAGGCGAGGTGTTCGCGAGCATTTAGGCAGGCCTGGAGCGGACAATGAATGACATAGCACGCCACTAGTTGCGCGACACTTGGCCCGAGGTCCCCAAAATAGTGTCTGTTTAGATCACCCACGTACGCCTTACAGCCCTCCCTCCACCTGACTGTCACTCGCTCGCCCTCCTGATCGTCTCTCATCGCCTATTCCCTTCCTTCTGCTCTCCACTTCACCCCCTCATCCTTCATTCTCCCCTTCGTCGCATTCCCCTGCGGCACTCACTCAACAGCGATCAGCGATGGGTGTTCCAGAGAGAAGTGAGAATTCGCTACAGCCGACTCACACTATTCGGTCGTACTCGTCGATCATCAATCCCCTTGCCGATGAGGCCCAGAGCCTAAGCGGCGAAGAATCGCCATTACTGGAGCCATCATACTCAGCAGTAGATGAGCCGATTGTGCTGCCAAAGGGCCGATTGGCTCGGTTGATCAACTTCCTCCGCGGCCCGCAACCTCCTCGTCCGTCTACTGTCTCGCTGCTCTATCCCCCGATTCAACTCTTCCCTCTTAAGGTCGGCCGTGCCATTCGCCAACGTGTTCGCGCCACAGCAATCGTCGTCTACCTGTGTTCCTGGTTTTTGATCTTCGTGTTCTTATCTCGCAAGTCCAAGTTCAGTCCTGTGGTCAGTACACAAGAGGATATATTCCTTCTTGAATGTGGCTCAAACCCACTTTGGATGACTCAGAACTATGCCGCGTGCGGTCTCGATGCCCAATTCTGTGAGCCGTTTGAGAACAAGACTCTTAGCTTCCGATGCCCGTCCTCTTGTGCCGGTGCTTCTAAGTACAGTATGACCACCGTCGGCAATGAAAACGTTATCTACAAGCCATATGTGATTGGCAACGAGGATGGCTATCGCGCGGATTCCTTTATTTGTGCTGCCGCCGTGCACGCCGGTGTCACCTCGCAGCTTAATGGTGGATGCGGAAAGGTCAGATTCTCTGGTTATCGAGACAGTTTCCCGTCATCGAACCAGAATGGCGTTCAGAGTATAGAATTTGATTCGTACTTCCCTGCGTCATACGTCTTCGATCGTGGTGTCACCTCGGAAAATTGTTATGACTTGAGATGGGCGATTACAGGTGTGAACATCTTCTTGTCTGCCGTTTTCGCGTACTTCGTGTACTCGCCAGATGTTTTTTTCTGGGGCATGTTCATTATGGGATTTTGGACGATTGTTCTGGCGTCCGATCCTCCGCCCACCAACGGGTTCCCTGACCCAGGAGCTGAATCTATCTCAGTCGCGTTTGAGCGCCTTTTGCCGACTGTATTCATTGGATATGTTATCCTTCAAGTTGCCGCTCGTCCTACGTTGACGAATGTTCGTGCCCAGCTTACTAAGACTGTCCTTTGGGTTGGTGCATTCTGGGTTGGAGCCTTGAACAACTACACATTTGATGAACTCCCTCTCGACCGATTTGTTTTGGAAGATATCCAGAATCTTCCTGGTGGTATTGCGGCCATCACTTTTGTGTTGCTCGCGATTTTCGTGGGCGCCTGCTTCCAGGCGTATGTTATCTGGAAGAACAACAAGTTCTTTCCTTACTTGTTTGCATACGCCATTGTCATGGTAACATTGATTGTTATGGCTATCGTTCCCAATTTGACTCTCCGTATCCACCACTACATTCTTGGTTTATTGATCTTGCCCGCTACCGCCTTCCAGACCACTCTCTCTCTTCTTTACCAGGGTCTTGCCGTCGGTATGTTCCTCAACGGTGCCACTCGCTGGGGCTATGATTCGATCCTCCAGACACCTTATGCGCTTAACCGTGGTGGTCCTCGTGACACTGATCTCGCTCGTTTTACTACTAATTCCACGAACTTCAACGGGAGCTTTGTTGCGTGGGACTATCCTCTTTATCCGACAATGGACACTAACTGGACTGGCTTCAGCTTGTTGATTAACGATGTTGAGAGATACCGTGGGCCTGACATGAACATTTCATTGGATGGATTCTATAACTATACTGATCTCGAGTACCAGAGATACAATTATAACTGGTACTTCCGAATTGGAATGTACTCCGAGGAAGGCGAGCAGTCTGGTATGTATCGTCTGTCAGTATGTTTATCTTCCTTCCTATATACTAACAAATTTAAGACTACACCAAGGCTGCTACTGCGCTTGCCAACAATGGAAGCTGGGTCGAGCCTGCTCCTGGTCCATCATAGATATTATAGACTTTGTTGATTTATTATTTTATTGTTATCCGTATATGTTATTGAATTTTTTTTTTCAAAATATATTTTTGCCTGGGTTTCGATACTGGTATGGGTTGGTTGCTGGATCATATTGGAAATGTGTATACGATTTGACTATTTGACTGAGGGCAATCGACGAGATGTGTTACATTTATGGGTTTTGTTTCAAGGGTTTTTTTTTCATGGGTTTTTTACATTTCGGGATGTGGTGGTTGATTTCTTTTATAGACGGGGTCTATCTGGGTTGAGTGGTAATGTCCTATATATTAAGACTTACTCTTTGTTGATTTGCATTTGCTTTGTGTGGGGTATACTTTTGTGTAAGGTTCGTTACATTGATCTATGTTTGCTTGCTGTGATTACAATTTTGTGCAATATATGATATGAAGATGGACCTTCAACTCTCGGGTACGTTATTTATAACCCCCTCGACTGTCCGATAGCGCCGTTCACATCTCGCGCCGTTCGCGGATCGTTTAATATATAATCATGTTCTAGCCCAGCTGAAACAAAGTAAGATCCCAATCTCCAACTACTCGTACATCACATAGTAGACTACTTTACAAAACCAATATATACTATTACAATATTTCAGAAACCCCTATCATATAACTCACCGCGGAGAATTGCTGTTACACTACGACACTCTGCTTCGGAACAGGCTCCGCCGCTGCCGCCCGAGCAATAGCTGTATTAAGTTCCTCCTCGGTAACTAACGGCTCCTGACCTTCATCGGTGTCCTCCGTAGGTTGTGCTCCCGCCTTCAGAGACTCTTCCAGCCGCTTCATGTAGATGTACACTTGCTTTCTCGAGATGACGCTCACATCGATATCGGGATCAAAGTTTTGCTGCGCACTCAAATCCTTAATGCCGGCGAAAACGTCGCTCAGTGGTTTGTCCCTATTGGCAATTATATACTGCTTGACGATATCAGGAAGATAGGGACGACGCGCTGCAGGGCCGTGAACAATTCTATGCGCGTATTTCACGATGACACTCTTATCACTCTTTGACGCAGCTAAAATAAGTCTGCCGTGGCAGTCAAAGAGTTGTCGCCGCGCTAGGACCGTATGTTAGAACATGCTTAAATACTACCCGCCCAACTGAAATCACACATACATCGTGCTCTTTTGGGAGTTTTGATCGATTCCCTGTTATTCGACGTATCCGCGACTTGCGAACAAACATATTGCGTCCGGAAACTCTTGCCCGACTTTGACTTTGCCCTTCGCGCAAAATAGAAACCAGTCACGTTGAAAATCGCCTGAATAATCTTCTTGAACAGCTCAACAGGCTCACCATCCAAATCATTCAATGCGTCGCCAATCGTGCTCTCTCCGTCGACCGATACTTGACTTCGCAGAATGAATGTCTTCTGGTGCAATGGATACGGCTGCTCTGTAGTCGCATCCGGCGAAAGCTGCGCGCTGGACGCGGCAACAGCAGGGTCGATATGTTTGTCTGGGGTAGGGAAATTCTGAGTGAACTGCGCGAAATCTGTAATCACGACCACGTTCCCCGAACTATCAAACGACGCAGCCGCATCCACACCGTTTGCTTCCCGTTCTGCACTGAGCTTCTCCGCCTCTCGTTTTCGTTTGCGCGTGTCGCTTGTGTGTTGCCGGCTCTGCTCGCGACATGACATGCAGAACTTGAATGTTCCTTCTCGACCAGCTGGCTTGGCAAACGCGTCATGTGGCTTGATTGTTTTGCAGCGTTTGCATATTTGCCCATCCTGTGGATTACTTTCTTGATTCATAGCCGCTGGGTCAATTACCGGTGCATCTGCGGATGCCCCAGCAACGTCCGCGACGGCACGTAAAGCTTCTGGCATGAAAACGTCCGCTCCTGAGGTAGGCTCCACCTCGGCCCGTCTCGGATGTCGTGTCTGCGCTTGCGCGACTACGGCAGCCGCGTCTGCTACTTCTGGCGCAACGAATGAAGTAGTTGATGGTCGCGGAACATTGACTGGAGTGGCAGTAACGACAACTTCAACTGGGGCATCCTCGCTTACTTCACCTACTACTCCATTCTGTCGACTTTTCGAGACAAATCGTCGCGCCATGTTGTGTCGTAACTATGTGCTTTTATGATCCTCAAACGGTGCAGCGATCGAAGATCTTGATCTTGGGTTGACAAGCAATGCCGTGCCAACCAACTTGATTGTTGCTCAACCCTCGCCACGACAAATAACGTAAAATCTCCGTAACTGCAATTATTCACCCTATACGCTGAAAAAAAGCTTTAAATTGCGACGAGCAGCAAATACAATGGAGCTAAAATGCGCGGAAGGACATGCTGTTGAGGTGAATTGCTGCTTCAAATGCTTAGCGGCGCAAGTTGTGATGGCGCCTGTAAACATTTGTGGTTAGGGTACAGCCTGCTGACGATGTTTGCGGGATTTGTGCCAATCCATGCCGGGTAAAGCGTTTTGGGTATTTCCGATTTCGTATGGGAGCTTGTAGATATTCTATGCCCGATTCAAACTCGAAATAACGAAATTAAACGACTATTATGATATCCTTACCTTAGTTTGGCGCAGCTGCCAGCAGCTCGCTCGACTGCGTACAAAACTGTTTTCTGCGGCGTCCTGGGTTGCAGCTGCGCCAGGTGAAAACAAATATGCCTAACCAAAATATGGCGCGAAGACTAAATTACAGATTGTGTTCGATCCTGCAAGTAAGAAGGATCTAAGTCTAGAATGCCGGCCCGACTAATGAAAAGTAGGCTGGTCCCTAACTATTCTGTTGTCAAGACACCGATAGGTATTTCTGTGCGTTTTATTTGGTCCAAGAAGTACTATTAAGCCTAAAGCTAACTCATTCCTAGCTGAATATGCAAGATCACAAGTGACTGCTGGAGGTGTTCACTGTCGTAAGATCAAAGTTTGAAGGCTCTTGATCTCGTTGTGGTAATTTGGGTCCAGGTGTGTCTGCCCATCTGCAGTCGAGGTTTCGGCAACTCAGGTCGATCTAGAATTAATAGCGACGGTCATCTGAAATTCCGAGAGAAATACCGGCGTTAACGTCGTCAATATAAGATTATATATGTTAATTGTAATATTAATATCTTCGAGCCTCGCTATTTAGACCCTTTTGAAATGTTAGGATCTACTTGTAATCACATTTGTGTCCCTTACCCGCAGGCATGGTGCAACTTTAATTTCTGATATAAGAAACCGCGTAAACCCTATAATAGGGCTACTCCATAGCTTTTAGGGGCGTGACTGCTTTTTTCTTGTTGGCCCTAGCCGCAGTCAACGCCTGAAACTATAGAGGATCACCATAACGATTATTCCCAAAGACACCATTTAATCGATTGTTGCCGCATCGACGCCGTCAGTATCGACTCAGCAACCACCATTCACAATGCCGTTCACCGTATGTTCCTCCGAATTAACATTTGTTTATAGATTACACATTTCTAACAAAGTAACCAGAAACTTATTAAGACCCCGGCCTACTTCTCCAGATACCAGACCCCGTACAGAAGAAGACGGGAGGGAAAGACCGACTACTATGCGCGCAAGCGTTTGATTACCCAGCATAAGGCAAAGTACAACTCGCCTAAGTACCGTCTTGTTGTTCGCTTCACAAACAAGGACATCGTTGCCCAGATCGTCTCTTCCCAGATTACCGGCGATATTGTCCTGGCTGCTGCTTATGCCCACGAGCTCCCCAGATATGGAATCAAGCACGGACTGACCAACTGGGCGGCTGCCTATGCGGTCGGTCTTTTGATCGCTAGACGAACGCTTCAGAAGCTTGGCTTGGATGAGACCTACGAGGGTGTTGTTGAGGCTGACGGTGAATTTTCGTTGACTGAGGCTGTTGAGGATGGACCCCGTCCTTTTAAGGCTTACCTCGATGTCGGTCTTCATCGCACCACCACCGGTGCTCGTATCTTTGGTGTCCTCAAGGGTGCCTCTGACGGTGGTATGTACGTTCCCCACAACGAGAAGCGATACCCTGGTTATGACATCGAGGCCAAGGAGCTCGATGCCGACACATTGAGCAAGTACATCCTCGGCGGCCACGTTGCTGAGTACATGGAGACTCTTGCGGACGATGATGAGGAGAAGTACAGACAGGTCTTCAAGGGCTATATTGAGGACAACATCGAGGCTGATGCTGTTGCCGATATCTACACTGATGCCCACGCTGCGGTATGCCTGAAATTAGTTTTGTACTAATTGTATCTGTATGCTAATTCGTAATTTTAGATCCGCGAAGATCCGTCGCCTATGCCTACAGAGAAGAAGAGCAAGGAGGAGTATGCTGCTGAGTCTAAAAAGTACAGAGAGACCAAGCTTACTAGCGAGGAACGACTCGCCAAGCGGGCAGCCAAGATTGCTTCTTTGGTTGGTAGTGGTGCCGCTGCTGAGGAAGAGGAGGATGAGTAGTGAACGTATGGTAGAATTTTGTAAAATTTAGTTATGTCGTTTATGTGCCATAAAAAGTTACAATGCAGTTCACGTATTACACCCGAATTACAATCGGGAAATTATAGATGAGCTTTGCAATACATCACGTAGAATGTTCTTTGTATACTTTGGCATACCGACGTGCGAATAACGAGTAAACGGTGAATTCTTAGTGACCTTTGATTAAACCACTTCGGCGTGTTATGCTAAATTATGTGATGCCTGCATGGATTCTGAGGAAATTCGCGTATAGAGGAAGTATCAGCAACATTGTCAAGATATAATGAGGATCCATGCACAGAGTAAATGTTATTTACATATGATCCACCAATAATTATGAATTACCAGCAGAATTACTAGTACAGTTTTGGTAGAACTATCCATATAGGACGAGAGAATATATCCAACAACGACAACGCCAACAATTATATTATTCTTTCATGGGTTCACAATTCTAACACCAGCATCACCACCGCGGAAAATAGCATCACCCTCAGCATACCCTCTTCCGGCACCAAATCCGATGCCAAGCCAAACAGGGAACGCCCGTCGCTTGAAGAACAATACCGAAGTAACGACACCAAATCCAAATCCTAATGCGGTCTTCACCAATGTGTTCGAGATGACGACGTCCCACTGTACCAATCAGTTGGTGTCTGTCGCAGTGAAATATTTGGCTGCTTGCCGCATTCAAGTGAATTCATACCTTGTCATTCAGTAGCTGCTCAGACGTGGTCTTTTTGACGGCAGACATTGTGATATGTATTTATTCCGTACGATATTGTATCCTACAATGCACAGCCGAATCAGTCACCTGCGCAACAATACAGGGTTACTTTCGCAGTCATTGTCCTGCAGCCGTGGTCCAGTAATTCCACAAAAGATCAATCAAATCACGTCTTACCGGAAGTAGAAAAAAACTCTATAGGCAAACACCTGGCGGGAAATAAATATGCTGCGCGGGAATTTATCGACAATGGATGTACGGATCGGAAGGGATAGTGCTCGAGACAGTGATTTCGCACATATCTAACTGCCAATTGGGTGCTGGTATAACAGGCCGCATTGCTGTGTGCAAGAGTTTTTGCAGTTACACCGATATTGATCAGGGCTAGGGATCCTCAACATCACCCAAGTTACATATATGTCAATTACATTTATTATTGTGTGCTCGTTCAATAGCTTATAACATAAAGTGTTTTACATATGATGCCACAAATCTACCAATCGGACTACTCTCGGTAAGTATCGAGGCTTAGATGGATAGCAAGTATGGAGCTATCGTCAGCTATCTGTAATTTTATTTACGATGAAAGAATCGCAATTTAAACTATAGTTCAATTTGCTATACAAAGAATTGCTCTATCATGAAATCGCGTCGCCAGACGTGTAAGTCTTGAATGGTGGACTTAAGTTGGTGTTGCTTGCTAAATTATGACAAATAGGATCAGCTAAACCTAGCGCTTTTCTAATCCGCGGGCAATCGGATCGTGCGCCACACTGTGTACAGCCACATATGAGTAAGACGCCTCGCACTTCTCGAGCTCATCATCCTGAGAAAACTCTAAGCGCCAGTTCGCCATCACCGGCTATATCAGCACCGTCATCCCCGAATAATCACACAGTCGCGCGCAATTGTCAATCACGGGTGAAATCGGATTATCAGTCTCTTCGGAAGATATTGTCTGGGTCCTATTCACAATGTCATCGTCAGAATTTCCTTCTTTCCTATCGCCACGGCTATCGCCACGGCTATCGCCTCGGACAGACTCCGACAATGCCGACGACGCTTCCATACTGAAGCCGTCGCCTATCAACCTCGACCGCTCACTACCACCGACCATTATCTCGCCGTCATTCACTCCTGACACAGTTCCATCTACTCCTGTGCCTATCCCCGTTATATCTACACCACAGCCGTCTGACGGTCTTCCCGATGTACTTCCTGAAGTCGAGTGCGTCGTTCGAGCACGAATTCCCACCACCAGCGGGACTGAAATCTTTCTTCATTTGTATAAGAATAACATGGATGACAAAGAACACCTCGCGATTGTTTTTGGCAATAAAATAAGAAGCAAGAGTTTGGACAGGGCTAGAGAAGGCGAGACGGAAATGGATAGAATGATTAGAGGTGCCTATGTTGGACGGCTGTATCCCGGAAGACAGACGAGCAGGGAGGATGAGGCAAACGCGGAAGAAGATACTGCTAAAGACACAGGTTGGTCATAATTTGCTAATTAGTCACGATGGTCTAGAGTGCTAATGAGGATAGCTACATTGGTCCGGATACACTCGGAATGCTATACCGGTGAGACGGCTTGGTCAGCACGATGTGACTGCGGTGAGCAGTTGGATGAAGCCGCCAGATTGATGTCAAAGGAGAATGAAGGTATAGTGGTCTATCTTCGGCAAGAAGGCCGTGGTATCGGACTCGGCGAAAAACTGAAGTATGTCTTTAATGGCTACACAAGGCCTGGCGAAACTAATTGTAATTCTAGGGCGTATAATTTGCAGGATCTAGGCGCGGACACTGTGACAGCGAATATATTACTACGACATCCCGCAGATGCCAGATCCTATAGTTTGGCGACTGCTATCCTCTTAGATCTCGACCAGACCGAGATTCGGTTGCTTACAAACAATCCAGATAAGATTGCCGCTGTGGAGGGAAAACACAGAGAGATAAAGGTTCGTGAGCGAGTTCCAATGGTCCCTATTGCCTGGCGCATGAACTCTGGCGGCATTCGAAGCAAGGAAGTAGAAGGATATTTGAAGACAAAGGTTCGTACAGATTGCTTATATTATTGTCCTCTCACGCTAACTCTGCGGGACAGATTGAGCGAATGGGTCATATGTTGGATAAGCCTATGTAATACTTCGATATAATAAAATAACAATGCATGATTGGGTGATTATGATATTTCTTCGTCTTCGAAGTATATTGACATATGCTGTCCAAGCAACTGCATAAACTATGCGGACGCAGCATATCCCAATTAAATCAGGTGATCTCAACGACCAGGCGACTTCACAAGAAGATCCATATTATATGATACATGCATTATTCGCACTTCATTGGGTAAAGATACATAATTACAGTCAACCATCCAGAAATAATTCCCCCTTTTGTTGTAAATCGCACTGCCTCACACCATCTAATGCGCTCTTCTCGACTCGGCGATGACTCTGTCCAACATTTGTTAGCATATCAGTTCCTATTTATGCACAAATTTCAACCATCGTACCTAGTGAGATCATCAACTTTTCTCTTCGCCCGACCAAAGGTACCGAGCTATTTAAACCGTTAGATCGCTTCCACCGCAATTCCTATCCACATACTCTCTTCTTAGCCAACTTTCTAGCACGCTTGTCCTTGCTGTTTCGGATCAACTCAATAACGCGACGCTCATACGGCGCAAGTCTTCAAATATCATGTTAGCAAACTATTTCAGCATTGCTGTGCTGACTACTACATACCCAGAAACCTCACGGATTAACTCTCTGACGAAGGTAGCACGCTTGCTGACCTTGCCCTTGCTGCGTGAAATGCGCGCTTTGGGCTCACGCACAGTGACTTTGTGACCCTTGCTCAGGCCGACAAAAAGACCTGTACCCTCTGTGTAAGCAAGTAGTTTTCATATAATATGAAACGTAGCCAATCTCATCTGATCGACTGCAGAAAATACGATCATACCTGTCTTCTCTGCGGGTGCCATTTTTGCTGTTTTGATGTCGAAATGGTAGATAGCACCAAACTTCACGAAAGTAGTTACCTCTGCGACTTTGGTGGTGGCATGCTAGCTGAGCGCAATGGCATTAGGGTAAGGAATATGGTGTGACTGCTTTCTTCTAATAGGTAGGGCTAGTAACTACAGTGGAAAACTAATTGGCATTTATGCGATAAGCGCGACGTCAAACTGCAAGCCATAAGTGCATATGCATTAAGGTGAATTCGCTATCCTTACCGTTGCCATGGGTTTTGTGGAAGGGCAAGAGTTGTTGGTTTCGAACTCGGTCGGCGAGTTAATTCATAACTAGGCTCTGCCGGTATTGTATATACAATACGCTGCAATGGCTCCAAAAATGAAAATATTGGTTCTTATATCCGGTTCTGGAACGAATCTCCAGGCGCTCATAGATGCGGTTGCCGGCAAGTCATCTCCACAGATTGACGCAGAGATAGCTAGTGTTATATCTTCATCGCCAACTGCGTACGGCCTTACGCGTGCAAGGAACGCTGACATTCCTACAATTGTACATGATCTGCAACAATACTATAAGGATATTGCTAAGGACGACAAAGATCGTCGGAGGCAGATGCGGAAAGCGTTCAATGTTGACCTTGCGCAGAAAGTGTTAAATATCGCGCCTGATCTTATTGTGTGCGCTGGCTGGATGCTGATTCTCTCACCGTCGTTCTTGACCCCTATTTCTGCGAAGGGAATACCAATTATCAATTTACATCCTGCACTTCCAGGACAGTTTGATGGAATAAATGCAATTGAGCGTGCGTGGGAAGCTGGCCAACGAGGCCAGATAACGAAGGGCGGTGTAATGATCCACAGAGTCATCAAAGAAGTTGATCAGGGCGAGCCATTGGTTGTTAAAGAGCTGGAGCTCAAAAAGGAAGAGACACTTGAGGAGTACGAGGATCGTGTGCATGCCGCCGAGCATATAGCTATCGTTGAAGGCACAATTTTGGCACTGAATGAAATGAACAAGCATAAAGTTACGCTTGCGCCAGTTGAAAATTTATAGTTATCCCACCAATAATATATGTAATATAGATCCATTCACTTGTACATAGTAAATTAAATAGATACAGGCTCCCATAACAGTCGTCGTATTAGCGATTAGTACTGTCATTGTCATTAGTATAAGTCTACAGGAATGCAAGAGGAATTACTGTTAACTTACTGGAATGCCGTTCGTCATTCTCTGGAATTCATCGTAGCCTTTCGTGTAGATACTCTCTGCGCTCTTCTTAATCAAGCCCCGCATATGTACGGCTGCATCTTTGTCTGACTTGTCCAACGCAAATCTGTCACGAAGCTTTCTTATTGTTGTCTCTCCCTTGAAACAAGGGAGACCGCTTTCCAACATAGGACGAACACACTGGATAATGTTTTCGGCATAAGGTCTGCAGGCAAGAAATGCTTTGATACACAATTCTTCAAACCAGTGATACGCCTGCGTATCAGAGTTTCCACCCATAACCTGAACCATCTCATGAGTAAGTTTAAAGGGAGCTGCTTCGAATTTCACACCACCAGGCACAATATCAAAACAGAAGCCGAAATCGATATGCAAAATATGTCCTTGATCGTCGTACATAATGTTACCGTTGTGTCGATCCTTGAATTGCAAAAGATAAGAAATCACAGAATAGGCTGCCATACTCTGGACGAAGTTGTTACGCGCCTGTTGAAACTTTATCGAGTCCTCACTTCCGTGCTTACTGACGAAATACTCATACAAACCATTAACGGCTTCCCGACCAAGCATGTCTCTCGAAATAGAGTTAGGCAGCACTTCAATGACTCCGCACCCTGGATCTGTGGCAATGACTCGGTTTGGGAACAAATATAGATCGAGACCAGACGCATTGAAAATATTACGGAAAAGTGCAATGAGCTGTAGAGCCAGCATGTCCTGTCGACAGTCATCTCCGACCTTAAAGATAGCGCTGAGCCATGTCTCGATTGTCTCCAAAACTGTATTCTCAGCGTTGTCCTCGCCTTCCACTCTGACGCTGCTGCTAGCTTTCACAGTCTTCTTAATCTTAAATGTGGCCATAAACGGAGCCTTCGCATGACTTTGGAGAGGACGGCCTGATTTTCTATCGATGGCAATAACAGAACCGTCGGGATTACTTGGTAAGTACACGTCATGAGCAACTTTGATCTTCCGAATCTCCTCATCAATTTTTGCCTGCTTTCGTTAGAAATATCAAGCATATATTGTCATAAATTAAGCACACACCTTCTTTTCGGCCTTCGTTTTTTTGATAAAAGGCTTCAGTTTTCCGGAAATAGACGTAACTTCCTTGAAAAATTCAAATTCTCGATTGTAAAAGTCCCTGCCTTCGCCGTCAAAAGAGTAAATTAACGTCTCCATTACTCTATCTAGGGTGGGTTTCAGTATATCAGGCTAGCAAAAATTAGAATCTACCATCCGACAAAAAAATGAGAAATCTTAAGGCCCACCACTTTCATATCCTCGTCCTTATAGGCATTGGCACGCATATTCCAGATAATCTGATGAGCAAATAACTGATCAAGCTTGCCGGTCTCGAGGATATACTGTTCAATGTAGCCCAGCTGGTCATGACGAAGCATCTGCACAATTTGGGGAACATAGAAGAACGTAACATCGACATCGTGGCTTTCAAGGGATCGCATAGCGTACTGCAAGGTCAAGGAGTTGTTACTAAAATCAGGCATGAACAAATTGATAGCTTCAATTGGACAGACTGGAGCCCAGAAAAGAAGATACTATGAGGATTAGCAAGCATTCGCTATCCGTGAAAGGATCATTGTTAGGACTTACCTTCAGTTGTGGGGCACCGACATCCATGACACGACGATCCAGAAGGTACTGCAATGCGTCGGGAATGTGCGCTATTTTTGAAGTGTCGGCAATGATGAGCTGCTGTAGTTGCATGTCCAACTCGGCAAGTTTAAATCGCTTGGCGTAGTAAACAGCCAGTGCCGGATCAACTTGCCAAGCTACAATGACCATTTGGGGGGAGGGCTATAGATATTGTCAGCGCCGTCTACATATATGTAGTCTTAAATTAACTCACCTCGAACGATCGTTTGGGAATGATTGTCTTCAACTGTCGGTATGGGACGAATTGCAGCGGCTCCAGCCAGATAGAAATGGCATAGATTTCGTTCTCCAAAAATTGCAGAAGTAATTCTTGTTTGACGTCTAAGAATAGTTCTTTTTCGAGACCTTGTACAGTGAGCCTCTTGACCAGCTGATAAACCTCAATCAGAAGTCGAAATTCGGATTTCAATTTCAAGCGGTTTCCACTAAAAGGATAGCTATTGTGGCGTTAGTATCATGGACACGCACAAACCATGGTACTCTTACATCGGCGGCCTCGAGAACCACGTCAAGGCAGCGGTCAACGTCAAACTTTTGAAATATGTCGAGCGCTGAGACGACAATGCGTTATGACCTTCAAGCAGTCGCAATGCGAAAAGGATGATGTCAAATCGATTCTCACGAACAAGCGGATGCGAGCTAGCATCTTCCATATTCATCAGAGCCACACGCAATGAGCGCTCAAACACTTCAAACAAATGCCGACTTTCGAATTTGCTAGACTGAAAGTGGCTGGAGAGCATATCCACAACATACATATGAGGAGCAAAGCTGTTGCCTGCAATGCGTGCATCATGCATTATTTCTTCCTTACTGGAAGGAGCGTATTCCATCTTCCCATTAAGCACCGGGATTAGGTCGTGAGATTTGGAATAGATTCCTTCACGATAACGAATGCTCCATTCGAAACCGAGAGCAATCTCCGACAGAACTCGCGATTGTAAATCTGGTGCCTCGTTTAAAATCCACAACCAGAGGGAGACTCCAAGTTTAATTGATTGTTTTGTAAAGATCGAGAATGGGATATGCACCAAGAAATGTACAAGCTGAGGAGCAAGAACTGTGTTCGCAAGGCAGAACGCTGCAGCACGCAGTAGACCTTCACGAAGCTCAGCAATTGATATGAATTTCCTGTCGTTTACTTTATCATGAAGATCAAGTAAGCTGTTGTTGATCTTCGTGAAATCATGCAGCTGCTTGCCTGTGTCGGAGGCGTTACTGGGCTCAACAGGACGATATACCTGGCGCCAAGTATACTGAGCAAGAAAATCGGATACTGTGTCGGTGCCCATTCCCGCTTGTCTATCGATTGAAGCCAATTTATTGTCTGTGTACGGAATTCTTCCACCCATTTCGACAGCGAAAGATCTGCCAAGTACAACATGACCGAACGCACGAAAATCATCCATTGCTGCGAGGTATGACTGCAGTTGTCATCAGTAAGTTTATGTTACATAGCGGGAAGATTGTACTAACCTGCAGCAGGCCCTTCATATCCAACGGAGTAGTATCAATGGCCAGCTGCACCCACTTTATGGCCTTTTCATGAAGATATTTCAGAGTAGCTTTGCGATGAGCATATGAATCCGAAAGTTCGAGTCTGATATTAGCCTTAGACGAAACAAAAACAGACCTCGGTGAATACTGGTCGACATCTTCATCCAAGCAGCTATTCCACATCAAAGTAAGCAGTTCTAGTAATGTAAATAAACTCTCGCGATTGCAAAGTGCCGACGGTATGGCTTCAATGAGTCGTTCGGTACACTTGAAGGCCACGACAGAAACGCTGCTGATGCGATGGCAACAGCAGATTAAGAGTTCACGAAGTTGACTGGAGATACTATCACTGGCCTCAATATCCGATTTACCTTGGACTTTCTTAAGGTAGATCTTCATGACCTCATTGGTGACTCCTTTCATGAACTTAGCTGTCTCACCATACTTCAAACTAGGGTCAACAAAGTACAACAGAACTTTGGAACAGTCACCTGCCGAGGCTCTCAAAGATTCTAACAAAAGCGCCGATGACAAGAAGATAAGTCTTGGATATGGAATTGAGCGAACTTCCAGGGCCGTTGAATCGAACGCTTCCAATACCTGCTTTCGTTGCTCATCAAGGTTTCGGTGCGACGATCCCCGTCGAAGAACAGTATTAATCTCCATATCGCTCTCAAATTGATTGGAATTACTCTCTGCGATAAGGGTTGGAGAGTTCCAAGCGACAACTTCAAGATCAGCTCTGAAAGGTTTTTTGGTCCAATCGGAATTCCTAGAGTACCCATGGACGACCATGTTAAACCAGGCATTACGGAATGCTGTCATTATTGCCTGATCATCGGTAGTATATCTTGGCTCATCAACGGAAGGTAAAAGCCCCGCCAGTGCCGTAATTAGGAGAGATATCTCTCTAGCAGTGCTCTAAAGAGAGAACGATTTGTCAGTGGCCCACGGCACTTATATTTGATAGCCATAGATGCTCTTACATCGATTTCCGAGTGTGGACGGTGATGTTCGAGTTCTTGCACGTCACCCTTACTGACAATTCCGTCAAGGAGATCCATAAGATATACATCAAAAAAGGGATCGCTTCGTTGAAGCTTCTTGGCGATTCGGAGACGCGCATCCAATATCTGTACATATCAGTAACTATATCGAGAGGCAGTCATATTGTAAATACACTCACCGTATCGACCATGTCTTGGTCTTTATTAGTCAGTGCCTCTGTATTCAGTCGGGAATATAACCTCAAGACTGTTTTAAAATCACGTCCTGCACCACATAATGCCAATCCGGAGAGCCCTAGGACAAGGCAACGGTCAGTGAACGCATTTGCTCGTCCAATTTTTTGCATGAGTACTGAGATTGTCAGAGCAGTAATCTACGCAATGATAGTTAGTGACGACCTTCAACTGAAAACAAGAAAACTGACTTTGTTATCGTTGTATTGTTCCACAATTTTGGCGAGAGCGTATATAACATTTTCAAAGATAAGGTCGATTTCTTCGCGATCTTCGGCATTGATGAATATTCTACTACCCATGCTTGAGACCCGTTCGAGACTACGCGACCGGTTTCTCACGGCTCTGTCATTTGCAGTAACCACACGGGTCAAGTCGGCCTCGTGCGGAATACTAACTAAGATATTTGACATTGTATACAAAGTCGAGATAACAGCATCTTCGGACAGACGCTATTTTGGTTAGCATATAAAAATGATATTACCGCGAAAACATATAGCTACCTTTAGAGCGAAAGACACACATATAGTCCCAATTTGAATAGTCTCTTCGGACAGATTCTGGTTGACAATCACACGTGGGAAGATTCGAGTGAGTGATGCCCCGATGTTAGACTCCCTGTTACTAATATTAGATTGCTCGGTCATGGGTATTCTTCGCACTTGTCACTTACGCAATACATAAGAAAGCCATGACCTTAAAAATTCTTGATAGTAAGCCTTCATCGATTATTGGTTTTTGCTCGTTATCTGTTGTGTTTAAACAGTCCTCAATGGCCTGCATAAGATCACCAATATCATAAACGTCAAAGTGACTAGCGACGGAGAGTATTTCCTATAGGCACAAATATAACATCAGAACCAGTACCAAGGGCACTTGGCACCAAGTGTTGGAAGGTACGTACTAATGCTGATGCCTTAATGGCAAAATTCAGGCGTCTCTGCTTACCAGAGGCAATAGTAGAAATATAGTCATTGACCTCTTCTGCGGATTCTAATTCGTAGACAGCTATATCACGGCAAAGCTCTAGTGATTTCCTTTGAATGCCATTGATCTTAGTTTCTGCCGTTCCAGTCTTCATCATGATATCAAGAAACGACTCTTTGTTTCCAGGATACTCTGCAATCCCAGGGAGAATATATAAGCCGGCTATATTTCTAGCAGTTTCAATGAAATAATATCGAAGGGACGCCGATCCCACTGGCTTGCCAATGGCGCGATATTTATTGCGATAAGTATTCCATATATGATGCGTCTGTGCGACATCCGCAGAGTTTCGCAAGAATGACATTGCCTCCTCGAGACAAGTCAAAAATCTGCCAGCGAATATGTCATTAGTGGATGAAAGGAGGTCGTACTGGAGTTCTGAGGATTCCTTGTACAGTGATCGCAAGCAAATTGCTGAAAGGAACCCTTGGAGAGAGAAAGCCAGAGGAAAAATCAACTCTAGGTCTATGCAATATATATATATAGTCAGAAAATAATGTACAACGACAAAATATGCAGGTGCATACTGTAAGGCATCGCAGCCGTGATAGTGGACGATGCGCGCTTGACGCTCGCGACATAAGAATTGAGATAATCTCCTGCTACTTCGTGAAGCTCGTTAAAGTTCTTGCCGATATCGATTATAGCTAATGTCAGCTTGTACGTCACGACTTCCCACGGCGAAGGTTGCAACTCTATATCCATTAGTTTCGCGGAACCACGTCGCAAGAACTCCAGGCTAACCTCTAATCATAGCAGACGGGACGAACTTTTGCCAATAGCTGTCTCCTAGATACAGTCCCAGTTGTTCCAGTAAACTTCTAGCATGTTTGGAATCTTTTTGATGTTTCGCTGACGACGCTAGTGCCAGTAGCACTTCGAGTTCCTTCGTTTTAATTGGGATGGTGTGAAGTTGTGCGTTGCCGTTGGTAGGTGCAGCAGGAGTGGTACCATTCGATTTCGGAGATGGCTTAGCGAATAAAGCGCCCGAATTGCCGAGTGACTTGGACAAATTTCCATAATCCTCTTTTGCGACCGACGATGAGCTCTTGGCCGTGAAGACAGCCAGCTTGTCCAAGGCCCTTGATCTCAGGGTTGCCCTGGAGAGTCTTAAAAACATCATTGTTAGCCAATATTATCACTAAATAGGATGAATCATACTATACCCAAAGTTATCCATAGACACTTGGTTACTAGTTACGAATTGTGGAAATCCTTGGAATTTGCCAAATTGTGGGAGTTGAGATCGAGGGGGTCGTCGTCTGTCTCGGATTGTCAGCGACCGCGGGTACATTAGTACGTAATTTGGGACTTCGTCGAAAGGCTCTTCGCTCTTGATACCTCACAAGAACCTTTCCTTCAACTTTCCCTCGCACTGTACTTCACGACACCAAATACCCCGTCAAGTGATCAGTCGAGTATATTCATTGGTAAACCAGCCTTTAGAATGGCGGGTCACTCCAACGCGTACTCGCTGTCAACTGGGTTGATCGCCGATCAAGAATGGAATAGGCTCCATAGTCTTCTGGTGAGTATAAGGCACACCCACACACTAAGATTGTCTTGTTTGGTAGCATGTATGATACTGACTCAAGTGCTCTAATCAAAGGAGCAAGATGTGGATAATTTTGAGAACTGGGAGAGTCTGATACGAGCGACTGAGGCGTTAGAAGGCGGTATTGGGAGAAGTTCTAGTACAGAGACTATAGAACAGATTCGCATACTGTTTGACGCTTTCCTCAGGAAATTTCCATTACTCTTTGGTTATTGGAAACGATACGCAGACATTGAGTTTGCCGTAGCTGGGTCCGATGCTGCAGAAGTAGTACGTTGGTAATTGGGTGGTTGGTCCTGAGCGTGATATTGACGACAGTCGTAGATCTACCGCCGAGGTGTCGCAGGCATTCCGAACTCGGTCGACTTATGGACCGGCTATTGCTCTTTCAAGATGGACACTTGTCCGGATGAGGATGAAGTCAGAGAGTATGTATTTTAGATATCAATCTTCTGCGATTTACTATGCCTAACTTTTGATCAGCTTATTTGACACCGCAGCGGAGTTTGTGGGAATTGACTTTTTGTCGCACACGCTATGGGATAAATACATTGAGTTCGAGGAGAGACTAGAGAGACCGGATATGGTGATGCAAGTCCTGGAGCGCGTGACACGAATACCGATGTATCAGTATGCTCGGTATTTCGAGAGGTAGGTTACGAGATACAAATTTTGAACTAGGAGGCTTTAACTCGTAGTGATAGATACACGCATTTAAGTGCAAGTAGACCGGTGGAGGAGTTGACATCTCAGGAAGAATTCGATCGAGTCTCGACTGCCCTGAGTGACGAATTGGCTCAGAAAGACGACAAGATGGTGCCTACAGAGATCGACCGAGAGCTACGAATCCGTATTCAAAAGCTACACGTTGCTCGATTTACAGAGATACAGCAACAGACTATGCGCAGATGGCCTTTTGAAGCCGAGGTATGCGTGATTCGTTTCGAAGTTAAAGTACTGGAGCTAATTCTCCATAGATAAAACGACCATATTTCCATGTCAAGGCTTTAGACGAGACGGAACTAGTTAACTGGCGGAGATATCTTGATTTTGAAGAGATTGAAGGCGACTTTAGGCGTATTCGATTCCTATATGAGAAGTGCCTAGTCGCAACGGTAAGCTCAATCTACTGAGGCAACTTGAGTAGTTTTTAGTTGACTTATATGCGTAGGCCTTTTATGATGAATTTTGGTTCAGGTTCGTTCGATGGCTGTCAGCGCAAGAAGGCGACCACAGAGAAGACATCCGAAATGTATATCGGCAAGGTAGCGGCATATTTGTACCGATTGGTCGTCCAGCATTTCGAATTGCTTACGCTCACTTCGAAGAAGCTGAGGGTGACTATGATCTTGCGCGGGATATATTGGAATCAATACTCACGGAATTACCTGGTAACATCGAGACAATTATCGCGAGAGCAAATTTTGAGAGACGTGTTGCTGGCGTCAATAACGCAATTGAGGTGTACACGTCCGCGATAGAGTCTGGATCATGCGATGTCTATACGAGGGGGGCTCTGATTACCGAGTGGGCTCGGATATTGTGGACTGTAAAGGGCTCGCCGGAAGATGCCAGAGTTTTGTTTGAGAAGTATGCGGATCATTATTTGGATAGCAAATATTTTTGGATCAATTATCTCCAGTTTGAGATCCAACTTCCGTCAAGCTCCGAGACTGAGGCCGAGCGATACCGGTCTGTATCAAAAGTTCACAATGATATCCGGACAAAGACCCGTCTTCCGCCGTTGGTTATCAAGGATCTGTCCCATATATACATGGCATATTTGCTTGAGCGGGGCGGGCCTGGGGCTATTAAAGAGTACAATAAGCTGGATATCGAAGTCAACGGGTGAGTAACTTATGTTCATCTCGTTTTGGTGATGACCAACTAACCATTTTTATAGTCCATATTCCGTGCAGAGGGACCACAAGCGAAAACTTGCGGAAGACGGGTCCGCCGAAACGATTAACAAGCGACTAAAGAAAACCAATGGACAATCGGTCGAGCAACTAGAGGAATCGCGTTATTATGCAATGGATATTCCTGCGGCAGACTAATGTGTTGTAATATAGCATGTAAGATATAGATAAATGTGTTTAGCTTGGGTTATTAGGCACAGTTCCGTGTTATGTTATCGTAGTATAGGAGGAATATGTACTTGGTTGCAATAAACTTATGTATCTACGTTGGGAACAAGTCCTGTAAATGTATTTTCAATAAGTTAATATCGTAATAATCTGATGAAATAGTCGTCACCAGACGCTAACTTAATTGCCCTAGATGTCCGCGCTAAGCTTCGCTGCAAGGTTTGCGACGCGTCCGCCGATTGCAAAAGCGTGATCGCGCGCGACCGCCAGTTGCGCTCTAATTAGTGGCGCCTAATTAAATTTATCACCCGCCATCCCCGGTTAGTTTCCTATCGCGGGCCCGATTCTGATATTGTGATCACGGGCATCAGAATAATCCAGACGACTATTTAACCATGTGTGTAAATGATTTTTATCTGAGGTGATAATGAATATGACCACTAACCCATGCCTACAGGTCGAGAAATGCAGGAGGATCGAGAGTTCGTGGACCGTAAGTACTCCAGCAGTTGCTTCATTGATTGCACTTGTGTATTTATAGGAAACTAATCATTACAAAGGAATTCCGCTTTGACGGAGTTTTTGAGGGTATGTGCTACGCTTTCGGACCCTCCTGTGATTAGAAACACAGATATTAATCGAGCGTAGGAGCGTGGAATCGATGCTAACGCCATTCGCCATCGCTACGAAGAAACGCTTCAGCAACAACCTACTGCATCGTCAGGCACGGTTGTCACAATATCTGGTTCAAGCACGGCCTCTAGGTCGCGGAGTCGCGAAGTTGAGACTACGGTTTCGTCGTCTACGCGATCAAGGAAACGGACCAAAAAGAAACACGACTCGGATGATGAGGGTGAGCTTTTAGCAAGAATGAGTCGGCCAAGGCCAGGCCAGATCGATTTTTGTGCGGAGTGCCAGTGTCGGTTTACTGTCACGGCATATTCCAAATCCGCGAGAGATGGAAACGGCCTACTCTGCCACTCCTGTGGATCCAAATATGCGCACGAAGAAAAGCAGCAGAAGAAGACACAAATTTCTTCTAGGAAAAGGAAGAAATCCATTGCCGCCGCGCTTTTGGATAAGCAGGAGTTTGCGGTACCAAAATTACAGGATTTATGTATTAAAATAATCGCGAAGTACATCGAAGACGTGGAGATTTTGGGTGATATTGGTGACTTCAATATGGAGAAAATTGCGAGAATATTATCAAGGAATAGGTCTCTCAAGGATAATACTCTAAAGCTCTTTCTGAACCCGTCGATTAAGCGGTTGCACCTTTGGGACTGCTCTAGTATGTGATACTATCGTTGATGACAATTATCGATTGAGAATACTGAATATTATATAGATCTGAGTTCGGACAGCCTGGAGTTAATAGCGTCCTATTGTCCTTTATTAGAATCTCTAACCCTTTCTATGTGTGGTCAGCTTACAGACAAGGTTATTGATTACTACTCGGCAAACTTGAGAAATTTGCACTCATTAACGATAAATGGCGGCTTTTTGATCACTTCGGGATGCTGGGTGAGGTTCTTTGATACGATCGGATCACAGTTGGTGCGATTCTCGCTTGCAAATACTTTACGGTTTAACCGTGAATCGCTACAAGCTCTAGTAAGGAATTGTTCGGCAACTTTAGAGGAGCTATCCATTTCCCGAGTGGGCTCCTTGAAGAACGAGGACATTCCCTTGTTACTGCAATTACCGAAGGTTACGGCGTTGGAGCTGAGCTACATGAGGGATGCAATAACCGACGACGACGTGATTGATCTTTTACGAGTGATTGGGCCGCGGCTGGTAACTCTCAATCTCGACGATTCTGGCGATCTGACGGACAAGTTCTTACTGGAAGGCGTTAGACCGTTCTGTGGTCGCCTACAGAACTTATCGTTGGCCCTTTGCGACGGCTTTACGGATGCCGGTGTTCGCGATGTTTTCAAAGACTGGGAATTCAACAACGGATTGATCAACGCCAACTTCTCGCGCTGCACGAATGTCGGCGATGAAGCCATCCAAGCCTTGATTGATCATTCTGCGAAGACGTTAGTAATTTTGAACTTGAACTCGGTATACAAGTTAACGTCAGCCACGTTCCAGTTGCTGGCATCATCGGATTGCGAGTTTCTGTCGCAGCTAGATTTTGGATTCGTGCACTGTGTTGGTGACGAGGAGATTGAGGTACTGACGGACCGTTGCAAGTCGCTCCAGTTGATCGAAGCGTACGGCAATATCAGAATTACAGAACTTGCCAATGTTAAACGAGGAGTGAAGGTACTTGGGAGGCAGAGTGATTCACTTTAGTTATTGGATGCAACCCTGCACAATTTGTGAATACTGTATACCGTTAGATATATCAAGATATATCATAAGTGTTTCTATTGGTTGTCGTCAATGAGCCTCGAATATTTTCAAATGTAATTACATAGCACGTAACATCAATCTCGCTATATGGTAGCTGCTTGCTTCTGCTAGACTGTTAAATGTATACATTAGGAACTCATTAGGTGTCTACGTAACATGAGGGACCAGCCGTGAGAAATCGCGGTCTTGTTAGGCAGGTGAAGTAAATACCGGCATTGGAGATAGACAAGATGCAAAGATCATGATCAAGCAACTAGACCGGTCTTGGGCAAAGCTGCCCAGCGTGGCGGTGCTTGTGCGCTCGCCGCCACAGTCATCGCAAAGCGAAAAAAATCTGGGACTGTCACTAACGCCACGTTCCTTGCCCGTCGCTCTCACCGGCTGGTCCATAACACGACTACGGCTCACCATCATCGCATTCGTTGTTGCAGACAGTCCTCAAGCAAGAGAGAGTCCATAGCATAGACAGTCGGCTCTACACAAGCGGTCTAATCAACCTCATTCTGTCGACAGTTGGTCGCACCACAAGTGTCCCCGTCTCTTTCCTCTAGCTCTGGTCGCGTCGCTAAGCGATGGGTCCTACTCTTCCTTTAATCACGTCGGCGGAATTGGAGGCTCACAACACTAAGAAGTCGGCATACGTAACTCTGCATCACCGGAAGGTCTACGATGTCACGTCTTTCCTGAATGAGCATCCTGGTGGTGCTGAACTGATTCTCGACTGTGCTGGCAAGGACGTGACCGATGTCATGGGCGACATTATTTCCCATGAGCATTCAGAATCTGCCTACGAGATTCTTGACGATTATCTCATCGGCATCCTGGCTACTCCTGAGGAAGAGGGTAGGCTTATGACACCCGGACTCAACGAGGATGCATACGTCCTTACAGGCATGGTCTCTGAGGAGGACCTCTCCAAAACTACAGACTTCGACCAGGACTACAAATCCCACAGCTTTTTGGATCTCAGGAAGCCTCTGCTCATGCAGGTTTTCTGGAACAATTTTCCAAAGGAGTTTTATCTTCAGCAAGTTCATCGCCCGCGACACTACGGTAATGGCTCCGCTCCTCTGTTCGGAAACATTCTCGAGCCGCTCTCCAAGACTCCATGGTACGTTATCCCAATCGTCTGGCTGCCCTGTGTCTCCTACGGCACGTATCTTGCTAGCCGTGGCTTGTCAATTTGGGCGCTCGTCCCTCTTTGGTGTGTTGGTCTTTTCATCTGGACCTTTGTCGAGTACATGTTGCATCGCATGCTTTTTCACATGGATGATCGCCTCCCCGACCATCGCATCGCTATCACTCTGCACTTCCTTCTCCATGGGGTTCACCACTACCTCCCCATGGACAAGCTCCGTCTTGTCATGCCTCCAGCATTGTTTCTGATTCTCGCGACACCCTTCTATCGTCTCGCGCACTTCTTGTTCCCATACCACATTGCCATGGCTATTTTCTGTGGCGGGATCTTCGGATACATCTGCTATGACTGCACTCACTACTTCCTCCACCACGCTACCTTGCCGCCGTATTTGAAAGAGCTCAAGAGCTACCATCTTGAACACCACTACAAGAACTACGAGTTAGGATTTGGCGTCACTAGCAAGTTCTGGGACGTTGTGTTTGGTATGTAACATTTCCGTCATTAACCTTGCAAATGTACTAATACATTGGACGTAGGTACTGAATTAGTCGACACCAGTGCAAGGTCAAAGGCCGCATAGGTTCGTCTTCTCTATATTCGGTCATGGCATCAGGGAAGTTTTCAAGACGTTATATCAAAACTCAAGCCAGCTTCAATAAATATTATAGACATTGTGTCGTTCTGGTGGAACATAAAATTTGTTAGAAATGAAGACTGCCTGTAAGTAGATTTTCTTCGCATAAACGTGGGAATTTCCTATGATGTATTTTGTATTTTGTAGCTGTTGTTTGTTATAATGGATAAGGCTAGGCACGTATTTTTATGGACGGGAGTTAAGTTCGTTTTGCGTTTCTTAAGAGACTTTAAGATCATTCTTTTTACAAAAAAATTATTAATTTCTGAAACTTTTGTGATTTGTAATTTGAATGTTATTGTCTCCAATGAGTTAATGATTTTGAGATGTCGCAATAATTCGAGCTTGTCACACAAGTCAACTTGGTCTTGGTTCGAAGTTCCCCATAAAACCTCCTTTAGCTTCTTGCAAGGTTAGAATATGTAGCTCCGCCTAGCATGTATATTCCATCCTGTTGCTGTACAGTCATGAACTATCGACTGACCACCTCGTATATCCCTAGAAAGATTTCCCAACCAAAGCAAAAGTCATAGAATAGAAAAATATATAACCTATATACAAGCAAGACAACGTACTAATCGCCTTGATGAGGAAGAAACCAACGAATATATACAACTTTCGACATAGAAAATGCAGCATCGAATAAAATATTACGTATCAAACGCTAAGGAAACAGTGCAACCAACCATGCTGCGAGCCTGGTATAATACTCAAAACGCATACCCCCAAAAAAGAACAAAATAGTCGTGGTGCGGGCGAGAGATACAATACCTATCTATGCACCCGAACTGCCATATTTCAATGCCCAGTCTTCAAACGCTTTTAAACCTTCCTTTGAAACGCTGGGCCTGATGTTCTTCAAACTGGCTTCGAAATCAATGAATTTTACTGGCCGAATTTGGTCCCGAGGGGTAGATAAAAGTGCTTCGCCTAGAGCGCGGAGAGGTCCCATTGCTGCATCTTTCGCGACTGCAGTGATGTCTGATCCCGAGAAGCCTGTATCTCATTAGCACTATTGCAGGTACAATAGATAGGGTAACGTACCATCAGTCAATGCCACCAACTTTCTTATTTCTGCGTCACTCAAGTCATGTACTTGATATTTCAACAAGGTCTCAATCTGTCTCGTACGGGTCTCAGGTTCGGGTAATGGAATATACTGTCTCCTAACAAACCGTCTCCTGGCAGCTTCATCTATTGCCCACGGCAGATTTGTCGCCGCGAGAACTAACACCCGTTGCGCGTCATCGCCATCTTTATGTTCCTTGCCTGCAGCGGCATGCGCAAGATCACTCCATTTAACGAGAAACTCGGTTTTAATCCTTCGCGACGCTTCGTGTTCACCTGTATCGCTTCGGGAAGACAACAATGAATCAATCTCGTCTACAAAGATAATCGATGGAGCCAACGCACGCGCAAGTGCAAATAATGCACGCACGAGTTTTTCACTCTCGCCGAGATATTTCGACGTCAGCGATGACGCCGAAATGGCGAAGAAAGTACTCTGGGACTCCGTCGCAACCGCGCGTGCAAGCATAGTTTTGCCTGTCCCAGGTGGTCCAAACAGTAGCATACCCCTCGCTGGTTCGCGAAGTCCTTTGAACAAGTCCGGACGCAAAAACGGGTAAACAACTGTTTCCTTCAAACTCGTCTTTGCCTGTTCTAAACCCGCGATATCGTCCCAGTGAACTTCGTCGCCTTTCACTATAATCTCGTTAAGAATTTGACGCGCAGCAGTTTCCTCAACTCCAGTAATGTTCTTGACTGCCGCGTTCACACGATTATTCCATGCCTGGTGTTCAGGATTAGGTGTATCCGGCATCAGCGGTGGTAAGGGACCCCCAGGCGTTGTAACATTTGCATTTGGGGAACTTGTTGCCGGAACAAGTGCTTGGCGTGGACGTCGCTGCGGTTGAGGCGAAACAATGGGTGCTTTGCTCTTCGCAGATGAGGCATGCGTCGGTGACATCCTACGCGGAATGCGGTTACCGATGTCGGATTGACTCGATATGCTGGATGTCAGACCGTAGGGCTGATGCGGCTTGCGTTCCTTGTCCTTCCTCTCCTCCTTCGCTGTTGCCGCTAACGCGGCGGTAAGCGGATTACTAGTAGCAGCAGTTCCTGTAGGGGTAGGGCTTGTCCTCGCTGAGCCTTGTCGATGCTTGGTTGGCTGAGGATCCCGAAGAGTACGTTTAGGCGATACCCGACCTGATGACTTTGCTGCTGACTGTGCTGCTGACTGTGGATAAGGGAAAGTCGATGGTGGGAGAGTAAGGGACTCAGCAATGGGTATGGGTATCGGGGCAGACGGTGATAACATGTCTGACGACGACGCACTGGGTGATCCAAATGGCGCCGGGTTCCGTGGATGTTCCGCATTGGCTCTCGAAGGTGGAGGGGGCGGGGACGGTGGTGGCAGAGGAGGCGGCGGAGGAGCTGTCAGTGTAGTTGGCAGCGCAGGTAGCGATACGACAGGTTCGTTGGGTGGCCTTATCGCTGAGTTGCCAGACGGAATTTTCCGCCTCACAAATTTGCTCGGCTTTATCGTTGTCATGGGGGCCGGGTCCAACAAAGAGCTCTGCTGAGGTGGAAGAACTGGTGGAGGCTCCGTCTTCATTGCATCAGCATCCACAACAGTAGTCGTAGCCTGAGCAGTCGTCAGCTTCGGCTGCTCTTTGACTGTTCCCGGCAGACTCGCTGTCCGAAGCGCCGGTGGCTGACCTTCAGGTATGGTCCGCCCGTTAATCCATGTACTTGGCGGCGACGTCGTGGGTGAAGGAGACCGAGAAGATGGAGGACTTAGACCTTGTACGCCTCGGTGCCGGTGTGGCACAAATTCAGGGCTCAACTTTGGTGGGGTGCGAGCCGGCGACAAAGATATTAACGGCGGCTGGTGTTCATCGTCAAGTAGCGAGCCTGTTGACAAATTTCGTCGTGGATCCGGAACAGCATTTACCGATGTGGCTGCCACAGTAGCGACAGCTGCTGTTGATGTTGAAGCAATGGAGGGCAGCGACGACGACGAAAAATTCTTAAACGCAGTTTGCATGAGATACTCTTCATTGTCCTTATTTCCCGAACTGCGTCTAGATGTATTCCCACTTGCTCCAGACGATGACGTCCAAGCTAAATTCGCGGCCGTTGTTGCTGGAACTGCGAGGCGGTTCTTGGTTGTTGAAGGCATCATGTGAGTGTCCTTCTTCGAGCTCTTCGGACCCCTCAATGTCATAAGCATCGACTTCTTCGGCGGACTCTGTGACCGCATGGTATCTGCCGAGTTGGACACATTTGCGCCAGCTGATAATGACCGTAACGGACCATCCGGCCTCATCATCTTTTTGCCTCTTGCGGTCTGCTTGGGCTTGGGCGTCTGCGGGGGGTCTTCTTTCTGAATTTTCCGCCGATCGGCTCGCAGCTGTTCATAAACTGTTTTCAACTCTGCCGAAGTCAATGTATTCCCAGCGAATGCGGCCGCATACGAATACACTCTCTCCTTCGATTGGCGCTCAATGTCCACTATTCGAGCATAGAGTGTAATATCCAGCGACGAGACCTGCGGACACGCCACGATCTTTGAGTGCTCGTTCTCAATCAGTTCAAGAGTGTTTAGCCATCCGTCTAGCGCAGCGGCCTCGTTTCCACGGCCGTCCTCAAACATGGCGTCCACAAATGTGCGGTACGCTTCCTCGTAGATCCGTTGAAGGACGTTGTCGGACGCGGACGCGCGCTTCGATTTGATGGGCATCGCGGGATTGTGGCGGCGGCCTCGAGTGCTCACTTTACTATTAATTGCACTGGAAATCGTAGCAGTCAATAAGGAAAGGCTAGTCGGTCTGGCAAGAGGATAATGGCGGGCAGCTATCGAGCCTGAGTTGATAGCTGAAGGAGGCTAGTTTCAGGGTTGGGAAGTTAGAACGCCGCAGGCGCGGTGACGATCACCAGTCAGCCGAGTTACGAAGAATTGCAAACTAGGCGAACTCTGTCGGTGTTTCCCTCCTTCAACTTTAGGTCAATCAAAGGCAAAGATATCGGCATAGATACGAGTTTTGTGGCAAAATACTACTACAAATGTTATGAGCCTTCTATCCAAGTTCGCATATTACTGTGTTAAAATTGTGGTGGAAATGTTGGGCAGTAGGAATCGCCTTGCCGTTGTGGCGCGGACACACACAATTCGACTTGCCGAAAATGGTCCCTGGAGTTGTATAACACTACAGAACCGCTCAGCTTCTATAAGAGCAGCGCGAGTTAATAGATGCATCACTCTTCTGCTTTCCAATCTTATAAATAAATGTGCAAAATCGCCACAGTGATCCAAATGCGCAGATGAGGGCTGAAGCGTATACACAGGGAGTCGTACGTCTCAGATTCTGTCAGGATGCAGCCTGCGCGACCGAGTCCATAAATAAATTTAGCAATCATCATACACCCCAGTGATCGTTTGCACATGTGCACTACATTTTCGGGATCTCCCCCAACATATAACTCAATTATGCACAATCAGTATGACACACAGGTAGCCTGACGAGCACGCAAAACTTATGGATGTAATTAGGGACCTCGAAGAGGGTCGTACCTCAAAACTGCACACTTTGGCGCACCCCGCCTCAGTACCTGAGAGATGACGTCACCGCTAACACACGGCACACGAGCTACATCAAAGAAGATCATTTCGCAACTTGACCCGCTAGCGAGACTGGCCGGTGAAAACATATTCGTTATAGTTAATAAATATAATAAAATTCATCATTAATAAATTCATAATGCATAAACTCAAAAGAAAATGGTGTGTATTTACAAGAACTGGCCAAAATGTATGAGCAGGCGAATTGACAAGCTGAAAAACACATCGCGAAAAAATTGCCCATGAAATCATAATAAGGCAATCACAAGTATTAAAAATTTCCCATCAACGACACCTCTGTTGTACAAATGGACATAGGAATCATCAGGTCATATGCACTGTCGAGCATTAGATCTTCGGGACTTATGGGACACCCTGACCCCACAGCTCAACAACACGGCCCATCCATCAAGCCGGTGCATCAAGCCGGTGCATTAAGTCCCCCATTTTCACCCGTATCCACATTCCTCGCCCCTTAGCCCTTAACCACGTCATATGAACAAGCTGCGACTGTAAAATCCATCCGCGGAGGCCGAAGACGTGCGTCGAGTCTTCTTCGATGCATTCTTGTCAACGGTGGTGGGTTCAGCATCGTCATCAGCAATAGCTGACTGGTTCAGGTTCTGTTCCTGTTCGAGTCGTCGCCGTAGCTCGTTGGAAACTTGCTGCTCGGCCTGCTCCTGGGATTTCTGCCGAAGGGAGTCGCGCTCGGCGCGATTCATGCGGTATGAAAAGGCTGGAACATGCGTACTGGTTACGATAAATGAGCGGGGCTCGGGATTGAAACGTGCATTGTAGCCCTCGTAAAGATCGTGTCGCGAGTAGTATGAGTCGTCGCGACGGTGTACCAGTGCCCAGGTCATATTGAAGCGCAATTGGGATATGAATTTAGGAGAAATATGGAGCGCCAGACAAAGATCTGTGTGTGAGAGAGAGAGAGCAGTATGATGTATTAGCAGCTGCGGGATGGCACTCTATATATATTTAACTACATGGGGATGCATGGGTGGGCAATATGATTGGGGGACCCAGCAGTGCGAGCAATTGCGAGTACTCAGTTAGTTGCTGAGCGTTACGTCTACAGGTGTCGGCCCATCATGTGGCCTGCTAATTTAGTTACTTCGTCGGCTGTTCTCCGGCAGTCCGCAGCACACAGACCACACTCACTGGCGCACGCCACGCAGCCACTCCCGGAGTCGCCTCGCCTTAACCTTGCCCTTGCCCTGACCTGCCGATGACGTCTCCATCTTCCTGCTTCCGAATTGGACTCAGCCACTACTGATGAACCGATAATAATACGACGGTATAGAACTCACGCTTGTCTGATAAGTGTCAGTACAGTCGACCCAATTACTAGAAGGCATATAATAGAAAAACGAGTCAGCACTCCTATGTACAAAAAATTTGTATTAAAACCCTGAAATCCAATTTTTCTGAGTACGTGATCGCACGTGACATGGCATGTTATGCGACGAAAAATTATCTGACCCCCGATTGGTGCACACGTCCTGCTAAATCTGTTTAGTATTGCGTAAGATAACTTTTGCAGACGTGAAATTATTTCATCGTGCTTGTTGATGGCTTAATTCGTGCAATGCGGATGCAGATCGATTGATGACATGGGTATGGACAGTTAATAGTCGTAGTCCAGGATCAATCTACATATTACCCCATCTGAATATAGAGACTCCATCATATTATATTGCAGCATGCTTACTTATATTTCGAGTCATGAAACGCGAACCGAAGTGACGTTTGCGTTATCTGGCTAGCAATGACCAGGTGCTGGTCATTTGGTCGCAAACGCCAGATCACGTGACCTAGTACGTGATTGTGTAGTCGGTTTGTTTACTAGACGCTTTTCGCCCGTTAGCATCTATTTTGTTATCGCACAGATTATGTGACAGACGTTTGAATAATGGATTGGTCACCAACAGCCACTACCAACGAGAAGCAAATGAAAGTAGCAAGTTACTGCGAACTTGAGGCTCAGTTCAGCCTTATCACTGCGGCCTGTTATCCGCCTATACTAGCGTCTACCTTAGAAAAGCTACGATCAGCACCCGAGAAGCTGATAACACAGTGGGCTATTGTGCACAAGTGTTGTCGCACGAAGTTGTTGCAACAGATTATTACCTCGTTAGAGTATGACACCGACGCTTTAGACGTTCTCACGATATGCTGTACGTGCCTCAAGTTAGAAAGAAGCGACATATAGTACAAGTCCTAACTTTAGACATTGGCAGGTCGCACAAAGGAGCTCAGAGACGAGGTGCTGTCAATAAACTCGACTCTCTTGGACAAGTTCTTGAAACTGGCAATAGCAAGCGACCGCGATTACGAGAAGGTATTTAGTCTGCGATCCAAATTTTTAGGCTTGCGTATACTAGTATTATTGGTAGTATTCGCAAATTTGCTTTTCTTTGCTCTCACATGACTTGCCGTCTATGATTCTGGTCCCTTCATCGCTCGCGACGTTCATTATAGACCATGTCGTGCCGCAACTGTACGTTTTTGGAATGCAGCGGTTTGATAAATAGTTGGCACTGACAATCATGCCCGTAGAATCAAATCTACCACCGTATTCACTTTGGCCAATCTATACACTCTTCTTTCACATGGCCACGCGCATTTTCTCACCCGCCTCCCATCAGCACAGCATTATGCTTTACACTCAGCACTTGGCACGTCGCTCTCAAACAATGACACCTCAATGCTCCTTCTTTCACTTGCGTGTATTGCTCGCCTAACCTCATCAGACACCATAGCGGAGGCGACTGACACAACTGATCTCTTTAGCGGAACCAAGTGTCTCAAGGTCCTCCGTCTAGCAGGTGATATAGTCGTTGCCGCTGCGTCTGCCGGCATTGTCGAAATCTCCGACGCAGTCAAGCGAGAAGAAGAGATAAAAAAACATGCTCTACTTGTTACGCTTGCAAAAGATATTGCAAGTCGGGTCAGCGTCGAAGATCTAAACCACTGGATAACCGGCAAAGTCTGTGTACGGTTGAGCAAGAAAGTTGTGGAGAAATGCGTCACGCGAGATATTGACGTGCGGATACTCAATGGCGTATGGTCCCTCTGATTTGCTCTTTGCCTGAAATAATTTTCTAATATGAGATTCAGATTTTGGAATTCTTCGCACTCCTGCAATCGATTGTGCCCGACATCAACGACATGGCGAATTTAATCGAAATCCAGATCGATAAAGCACTCAGCGAAACATTGGATGATGTCGAGTGCCCTATGATTGCCGATAGAGCCTGGGCTTACGTTAAGACGGTAATTGTCAATTTACAAGTTGATTAATTTTTTTCTAATTCTCCCGTAGTGTAATCCGCCAGCGAATTTTGGAAGATATATAAAATCAGCGTATCGCCTTGGTACTCACTCTCCTGAACCATCCGTGACCTCTGCACAGCGCCTTACAACATACCAACATTGGATTGATTCAATACTCGAAGTTTTAGCGTTGCCATCGGATAATCCAATTCAAATGCAGTACAGCGATCTACTGGCAACCTATTTCAGCCACACGCAGGCTCAAGCTTATTATCGAGGACTCGAAAATTCGCCGCCAGCTGTACATTCACGGCATTTTTCGTCCTCATTGGCTGAGGATATGACGAAGTTCAAGTACAAGCTCGCGGTTTTGCCTTTGTTGGTGTACACGTCTTCGACAACTGGACTTCCCAATCAACAGATGGTTCGCGAGATGCACAATAAAGTTCTCTCGATGTTCCCGCCGGTATCGAGTCTAGAAGCCTCGAGCATTCCCTCTGGCGCAGTTCTTGCACCGTCAATTTCTATAATAGAACATCCAGCGACACCGTCTCTGGCACGCCCATCGTCGACACTAACCGACTGGCGTTCACGTCTGCTCTCAGAGCTCACACAAGACGCAACGCGACAGCACGAATCTGTGATAGCCTTTGTATCGCATTTATGCCGAGATCTCGAACACCGATGTGAGCAAGTCGAAGCACCTCTGCGACAACTTGAAGCTCAAGTTTCCGGTCTCAAAAAGGAAAATGAGCTGCTCGAACGCGATTTGCAAGATAGCCAAGAAGTTCTCAAAGAGCGTGAAGCGGATATCAAAGAGTTAAACGACAAATTCGTGGACCTGACCGGGGACCTGAGGGACAGAGACGAGCGGTGTGCTCTGCTATTGTCTGACAATGAGAGTTTGAGAACGGAGATCACGCGTGTTGTGAGTGAAGCTCAAGTGAGATATAGCCGGGATAAGTCAGAGTTTCAAAAGAAGCTAAACAAAGAAGAGGAGGACCATATGATTAAAATGTCCGACCTCCACGACAAACTGGACCAGGCCGGGGCTATGGTCCAAGAAAGGCAGCTGAAAGCTGACAAATTTGAGGCAATAAGCCGTGGACTGGAAGCGGAGAATGCAGTGGCAAGAACGCGTATTAGCGAACTGGATAAGAACAGGTCTGAAATGCAAATGAAGCTTGATTCACAAGGAGAGAACATATTCGACTTAGAAAAGCGTGCTGAATTGGCACGAGATACAATTTCGCGGTTACAGAGAGAAGTCGAAGAATTGCACATTAATAACACCGAACTGATACAGAAGTTGGGCGATCAGTCGAGTCGTGTCACAGAACTTACTGAAGCGTATCCTGCGCAGCTCGCGATTAGGGAGCAGGAATTCCGGGCGCAGATGTCCGAACTTGAGCAGCTGCATAAGGAACGAGATAAGATTTCACAGCAGGAGCATCTGGATGCTGTTAATGATCTAAAACAAGAAATTTCCCGTATCAAGACGCAAGCCGACGAGTCAATTAGTGAGCTGGTTCGGGAAGTAGAATTGTACCAAATGAAGCTAAAGAACTTGAAGCAACAGACTTCTATAAGAATCAAACAGCTAAAGACGCGGATAAGCCAGATGACAGAGAATGAGGAACGACAAAATCGGGAACTGGCCCGAGTTCAGGCTATTAGCAAGAAATTGATTGGCGTCATGGCATCTAATATTGAAGTGGCCGGCACACCAGCAGCCCCAATACCCAGTTCCGCGACAAACAGACCCCTGGAAGTAGAGGACGATGATATGGACTATTTTTCGTTAATGGGAACTTCCAAGGAACCAGAGCAGATACCAACAATGGCAAGAAAGGAGTCTCACAAATCGGCAACTACGGCACAGAGCAGTCGAGTTTTTGCTGACGCGACGAATCGAGATCACGAAGCCACGAGACGTGAGCGGATAAGCTTAGCACCTGGTGCGATCAGTAACAAGATGGTTCCTCAATCGGCGAAGCAGAGTCGTCGCATGACTGTCACTGGAGACCTGGCATTGAGTGGTAGTCGGGGGAATGAGATCGAAAGGTTTGCCAATGGACAATCGCGACCGGACACTAAGTTCGTTCACCTTGTCGGCACAGATATTCCGTCTACAGAAAGTACAGCGGACTCTACCTCGTCGGCAAGTACTCCCATTGCCAGGACAGACTTGGAAATTATGGATAAAGCAAATGGAAGTGACTTTGATGACTTTGAAGATGACGACGACAACGAAGTTCGTGCTAAGAATAAAGCTAGACGCCGTACAGGGCCGATGGCGACAAGTACACCGAAAGGAAAAGGAATGCTGGTGGATAATAGACACGGGACTCCATTACGTCCTGGAGACCAGACGACGTATTATGGAAGTACCCCGGACTTGCCACAAGAAATATAGTGACAATTTATCAATAAATATATTATGATAAAGCATACTTATAATGGAGTACGAGTCGGGAATTGATTTAGCAACTTCGTCGGAGTCCACCTTCTACACTTGCCCACCGAAATATCGGCACAGACACAGCTAGCGTGCTTGACTATCGGCAGTCGAAGGTAATTACATTCGAATGTTGGTTGAGAAATACAGACAGCATGACTCATTTGCGGCATCTACAGTCGAGATTCAGGCTCACGGACAGCTTTTGGCCGACGATCTGCTTCCTCCTTGAATATTAGTCGGATTTTAACCCAACGGAAGACGAGGATGCATAGCCTTCGCGCCTTCTTATCTCGCCATCATTTTGGTGGTAAGATACTTCACGAAACGAATGTCAACTTTGTCCTTCCCAATCGTGCATTAGCAAATTATACCCACGACTGACTCTAGCCAACAGAGGACAGCAGTTTTCAGTACCGATAAAGTTTGTCAGATCTAAATTGAGGTTCAGCTCTGATACTAAAAATCATGCAAAATTTTTTGTCGACTTTAAAAAAAGTATATCGGATACCGAGCGAAGTGGTCCTCGATCGGAAAGCGGGATGGCTGAGAGTGCATGTCATCTCGGAAGCATGAAAAAATTGTACTGGTTGTGTACTTGCCCTGTGCTCGTAGGCCCTGCTCTCATCAATGGCGGATCAGGCGGTAGCGCCGTCCTGAGCTGTTGTCCCTGCCACTGTGAATCCTGATATTCTTGGTCATAATTTTGCTACTTCCGTAAACAGCAAATGCATCTACTGAGTGATATAGGTTGTAGATATTGGGTTTACCGTTAAATTTTATGACAAAGACGCCAAGTCGGTTGTTTTCAGAACGCCACGCGGAAACTAAGCAAGCGCCACCGAGTAAACTACTGCCGCATTGTCATGAGTCAACCCGGAAATTAATTTTTCTACAGATTCCGTAGATGTCCACTGGTAGGTATAGGCAGATCGGGACACTGCCGCATATACGTGCAGTCCATCATGCTGAGTCGATTCTTACGATCTGTAAAAGTGTGGACAACCGTTGCGTTGATGCTAATTGGCGGGATCTAAAAAAAAATTACTCAGTGAACTGTTGTGATGTACCACTCGGGCCTCAACCGCGACTTCCGAATTAAGCTGCACACTCTGCAACAGCCGTCTCGGCTGAGAGAGAATTTCTTTCGCCTCCAAAATAGTGTGATGTCATAGCAATCAATGGTCAAGTGACGACCATACCTTCCAGACTTGCGGCAAGTTAGTTTGATGCACTGGGGCATCCGCGAAGAATCAGTTTGATTAAACCGATAATGAAGACGACATATATATTATCTGAGACAGCCGGGAGAAACAAGCAATGCCTGTCGGCTGCTTATCGACGCCGCTATAGCAACTTGATTTTGGGATTGACGGCATCGAACGCTAGCGCGTGCGAGAGAACGTGCCGTCGTTATCCTCCGCGGCCAAAAGCTAAATCGATACGGCTTTCATAGTACCTCAATTAACCTCTAGGTATGTTCGCGGTTATGTACTCTTGGGCCTCACAATAATCTCGAGACTTTTTTTTTGTTGGATCTGCTTGCTCTTAAGATGCCCACGCTCTCCCCGGTCACAGCTCTCAATCGGTCAGCTTTCTCTCAATACCAACCCCAGACAGCAACAGCAACGTGATCTGCGACCATCATGACATCACTTGCTGATACTACTTCTGATATTGAGAAGAATGAGAAGCGTGGTGGCGCTGTCGCATCGGAGCCAGAATTTGACGATAGCGATGTCCAAGACGGGGCAGTCCGTGAGAAAGACCTAGCTGCGTCTAACAGCTACTTCGCTAACTTTCAGCGATTGGCCCTGAAGTATCGAATGGAAGCTCGAGGTATCGAGCGTGTTCCGGAAGATGAGCGTATCGACAAGACGGTCTACTCTCCGGCGTACTTCTGGTGGGCGGTCAATATGGTCCTGTCCCCGGTCGCGATTGGTGCTTTGGGTATCTCGATCTTCGGCATGACGTTCTGGGATTCGACACTCACGATTATATTCTTCACGATATTCGGCACCATTCCTGTCGCATTCTACTCTTTGTTTGGTCCAGAATTTGGACTGCGCCAGATGATCATCTCACGATTCTGGTTCGGATATCACGGAGTCAAGATTTTTGCAGTCCTAAACGTCATCGGTTGTATCGGTTGGAGCGCGTTAAGCACTGTGAATGCCGCATCAATTCTTCACTCTATTAACGGAGGCGGTTTACCGATATGGGCTGGTATGCTTATTGTCGCTACTGGAACTATGCTTACGCTGTTCGGGTACAGAATTGTTCATTTCTATGAGCGGTGGGCGTGGCTTCCTGCTTTTGTTATTTTTTTGATCGTGAGTCTATTTTCTCTATCTACTACCATATTTCGTAGTTGCTAATAAATGCGATCCGTAGGTTATTGCACGACTGGCAAAATCGCACACTTTTGCCCCTGGAACATTGGGTACGGGGCAGCTTGAAGCCGGCAACGTTTTATCTTTTGGTGCCGCGCTTTTCGGTTCCGCGACAGGCTGGGCGACATATGCAAGTGACTACACGCTTTATCAGAAGAAAGATGTCAGCAGGACCAAACTCTTCTTTTCTGTCTTGTTCGGTGTATCGTTCCCTCTTATATTCACCGGAATCCTTGGTGCGGCACTCATGGCAGCAGCTGTTAATACTCCTCACCTCCAGGATGCATACAACGAGAATGGCATTGGCGGCCTGCTTTATGGTGTCATCGTAACCGACTCGCTTCACGGGTTTGGTCAATTCTGTCTTGTCCTGTTGGCGCTGTCTACTATTGCCGTCAACTGCGCCAACATTTACTCGATCGCGTTCTCGATCCAAGCAATCTCGCACTATTTCGCCATTGTTCCGCGTATTGTGTGGACTTTCCTCGGTGTATGCGCGTCCTATGGAATTTCCATGGGCGCGTATTACAATTTCGAGTCATATATGGATAACTTCATGAATATTATTGGATATTGGCTTTGTATTTATGAAGCTATCTCGTTGCCGGAGCACTTTTGGTTTAGAGGAGGACTGAGCGGATACAATGTAGAAGATATCACTCATCCCGAGCGGTTACCTCCTGGATACTCTACTTTATTCTCGTTCTGCTGCGGTGTCGCAGGAATTGTCGTCGGAATGTACCAAGTTTGGTGGACAGGCCCCATCGCTAGGATGATTCCGGGAGACTTGGGATTCGAATTGACTTTGCATTTACGTTTGTCGCCTATATAGCTACGAGACCTTTAGAGAAGAAATACTTTGGTCGTTAGAGGTTTATTAAATAAATAAAATGGTTATTGGGACAGTTTTGACAGACGACCTAATTGTGAGTTTTTGAACGCTGGCTGGTACAGGTTGAATAAGATAGGTTTGATAATTTTTGTAATATACGAAGTGAAATGTAAATTGATACAAAGGAACATTGAAAAATTTAAGTCAAGTCGTGTTTGCTACCAATGTAGGTCGCGAATTGATATTTTCAGTTCTGCGCTCTCGGGCACGTGCTATCATGGAAAACTAACTGTCAAGGGACCGGGTGGGTGAGTCAACACACCTCGAATAAGTCTCCCCCCACTGTCTCAGACTACGCAGAAAGAAACATGATTCACAGCAGCTATTCAATCTTAGTGGTTGGTATCAAGATTTAGAGTCCCAGGTCGGCTTCAGGAAGGGATCAGTGACTACACATACAAACCGCTAGGAATGTCGACGGTGTAATATAAAATGGATTAGCCGTGAAATTAGAACAAGATATTTTTATATCGACAGATGCAAGTTACCGCGGCAATCGTAAATACGCTGCAATAATTTCTCTCGATCTATGCAGCGGTTCATACATGTAGATAGATCGTCTATATAAACTTGTGGAACCACTCAATAACCTAGCGATATCGTTAGCGTTGGGATAGATCCAGACATGCCGACGAACTGACCTGCGTCTTCGCGTCATCGATTCCCTTGCGAACGTCTTCCTTCTCAAGGTTGCCCCGTACAGCAAATCCATGCTTCATGCCCTCATACCACTTCAGCTCAAATTGGAAGTTTTTGACCTCCTGCTTCGTATTCTGCAATACAGTTTCGATTGTAGCTGCGCCTTGCTTCGTAACCGCCTGATCCTCTGTACCCAAACCAATTGCCAAAGGCACACTCAACCCTTCAAAATCGGCAGGCAATTGTAACATACTGGGATGCATGGCGGCTGTGGCAGCGAACACATCTTTGCCGAAATTGGATTTAGAGAGTAATACGGTGTATTTGCCGCCCCAGCAGAAGCCGACTGTGAATAGCGGAAGATTTGAGTATTCTGAGGACTTTATTGACTTGGCGAACTTGAGGATCTTAGGCGTAGTAACCGACGGTCTTGCAGCGATCGCGAATGGTATAAACCGTGACATCAACCACATCTTGTGAGAGCTGCGAAACGGATCATTAGATTCTTTCGAGAAACGAGCAGAACAGCGTACTTACAGCGACTGCAAAAATCCTCCATTTTCCAAAATATCCTCTTTCAGCTCACTCTCGTCAATCGGAACCCATGGCATGAAATTGGGGACGTAGACAACAAAACCGCCTTCTTTTGCATACGCGTCGGCCAACAACCTCGCGTTGGGTAATACCCAACCAAATATATCCGTAATGTACAAGATCACGCCTTTCGGGTTCTCGGGAATCGGTGACACGTACGTCTCAAAACCAAATAGATTCGTAGACGAGCCTTGCGGGGTGGCCGTGTGCAGAGTGCCAGAAGTGCATGCGGGACACGGTATCGCTGACGACATCACTTGGTCTACTTGATGGAGCGCGATAGCGGGGGGGCAGTCGAATAGTTCAGGAGCAGAGTATCTTAAGAGCCGGAGTCAGGCTTCGTTTTATCTTTCTGTCCATTATATTAAATAATAAATCCGGACCTGACAACTCTCCGCGATAGCTTTTCGTCCGAAATAATACGATAGCTTTAATACGATAGCTTGAGAGAATTCGAGGCATGCTCAGACAAAACTAAAAGTAAAGCTCGTTTACGGTGCGGCTCAAGTAAAGGGTGTTGAACACGACGGATACGATGTACGAAAACCCCTGAATCCTGGGACGGATTTAAGTGTGCCAATACTTCAGTCGATTACAAAATCGGGTCTACACTTAAAAAACTTGCAGAAGTCGACGAAGACAATTGAATATATGCAACTTATCGGTTTATATAAGATATTGGGTTCAGATTATGCTTAAGTATACAGTTACATTACCATTGTTAATGCAATGTCTAAAACTAACTTGTACCTCAGACAACTTAAAACGGAAAAATGGCGTTCCACAAAACCCAAACAAAAGATTGGCAACCCAATGCTTCTGCAGTAATCGCCTACCAGGTATCACAAATGTTTCGTGAACCAGTCCAGTACCTGAAAACTGTCAGTAAATCACCGTTACGCAATACGGCATAAAAGACAACCAAACTATACATACCTGCTTCTTCGCGTCTTGCATAGCCTCTGCCACATCCTCCTTCTCGGTGTCGCCTCTTACAGCAAAACCGTGGATCATGTCCTCATAAGATTTGATCTCGAGCTCGACTCCCTGCTTAAGATACAATTCCTCCAACTTCTTCATGAGCGACGGCGAAGTCAGGGTATCCTTTGTACCAGCGCCAACGCTGACAGGTACGGTAGTTCCCTCTATATCCGAAGGAATGCTCATTAAACTAGGGTGCAATGCGGCCACCGCATTGACGGTCCCTTTCTTTACTCTGTCGGTACCCATGATAAGTGAGTATCGTCCTCCCCAGCAAAACCCAACCGTGAAGATAGCTGTGTCTGGCTCGGAAGATTTCAAGTCCTCGAGGAATTTTGCAATAAGTTTTGTCGTGACTGAAGCTCGCGTCTGGTAGAGGAACCAAATAAGTACTGGGTACGATGTCAATTTCTGCGACAAGCCTGTGAGGAACGAAGGGGTGGTCGTCTCGTTCACTGGCGCAAAAGCATCAATTGACGACAGAGGTATTGGCTGAACTGATTGTAGATTGTAGTTAGCTGCATTCGTTGAGACTTTCAATTACCACAAACCTACAAGGAAAGAAGTCTGGAACGATAACTTTAAATCCACCCTCCTTTGCATACGCATCTGCAAGTAATCGTGCATTTGGTAGCGTCCAACCGAAAATATCTGTGATGTACACGATTGTACCCTTTGGCCGTTCTGGAACAGGTGAAATGTAGACCGACCGGCCGAACATTTTTTCAGTATCAGTGCCTAGCGGCTGGCCCTTGTGGATCGTACCACTAACACAGTCTTTACAAGGAAGAACTGAAGCCATTTTATTTCGCTGAAAATATGTATTTGACCTCAGGCGGAAAGTAGTGGACAAATGAACCACTGAAGTATCTGTTAAATGTGCCAAGTGTTGGCTGCTTGTCAGAGATCATGTCTGCATGTGACATAGGGACCCCTCGAGGATTCTTTCTGGGTTTGGGTACTTGACGCATCTGTAAGTATGGTGAACACACTTGTAGTCACGTCGATTTGAGCTTCCCAGGATTACACTCTGCATTCCCATCGGAAAACATCGCATCACTTTGCTAAAGAGTATCTAAACACGATGCGTCAACATAGTTTATGGTCTACGTAAGTTCTTGCCGTGCACGTCTTCCCGGATTGACACCCGTCACATGCAAGCGGCGGCTTCACAGCATTCGTCCACTAACAACCAGTCGATGATGGTGTCTCGGCTTGATTCACGTAGATTGTGTGGAATATCCGATCTTGGGTCCGATCAAGAACCAGAGTGGCACTGTGCGTCATCACATTGCAAGACTGACGTTCGCCGTTCATTAACTATGTGCGCAGGCAACACAATACTTCTGTTCGCAAAAGCAAAGTAGCGCAGACTAATAATCCGAGACAAAGGTTGGATAAAAATAGCAGCGAGGAGACATATGATGCCAGTGGGTGCGCATATGCTTACAAATGTGCGAAACCAGCTCGAGCGCAAGTTCTGGAAGATTGACAAATTAGGAGGCGAACTCGTTTGACCGGCAGGTTGGAGTCAAACCAAAACGAACACATTTCGTGCAGGTATATGCAAGTATTTCAAGCAAGGAAGAATTGAGATGAAAAGGGTGAGCTGCTTATTTCGGACATCCCAAATCGGAAAGATGCGAAGGCGCAGTAGTTTCAGATATCTCGGTTCTAATGGACCAGATGAGTCCAGCATGTCTGTAATTTGATACTGTGATCAGCTGAAGGGGGTCATTGTGCAACGTTTTTAAGACAGGCTACTACTGCGACAGATTAATGCAAGATGGCGCCGGGAGGGGAAGGGAGAGCTCAAGCTCGAGAGAGGTCTCACATCTGCTGTGTTTGAGGAGCCAAACCAGCACGTAGGCTCTAGCAGGATCAACTGTGGGTGACATTACGACAACGAGAGTGGGCGGAACGGCATTTAGGTGACAAGTATATAGTGGCATGACCTGATTCAACGAATTCCCCGAATTTTAAGGGGCAGAAACGAGGCGCATGAGTGAGATTGATTATATACACAGTTTTGTGACGAATAATATATCAGTTAAACTGATAATGGACGGTTCTGAGACAGTAGGTAGGACCGCATCGTGTTCGGAACGGAAAAACTGTAAACCGGAATAGACACTGAAATGTTGGCGTGTACGGAAAGTGGTACAATATGGCGCGGGTGGTGCAGTCGCAGTCACCGGATTCTGGAAGGGGTGAAAGAGGTCTGCCAGTATGTCAGAAAGGAAAGTTACGATCTCTCCTCCATGCGCTGTGTGCGTTGCCGGATAGTTCGCCAAACACAAATCAACATATCGTGCCCCTGTGACATGTCAACGGCGCGCCCCTTTAATTTAAGACCTCACCTACACAGATTTCGGCGCATCTTCTATATACCGAGCCGCCTTAATTACTGTTCTAGAAGCCCCGCGAGACGTCATCATTTGTGAGCGTGGCGCAGCGCGGAGGGGGAATTACCTTTGGTGCGTACATGTCTCCCATGAGTGGTCGCGTAAAAGAAGAACTTTATCAGTACAATCGACATTTACACCCAAAAGTGTATCCGTGCCACGAGAGTTTGCAGCGTGTGGGCCCTGAGTTGTACTACTAGATGCAGTGGACTGGATGCTCTCAATCTAACACCTCCCTTTCACGCCCCGTCTATGTAGGAAGTGCAGCAATGCGCATATGCCAGGATGTTTCCACCACAACCTACTGCTCCAACAACAAACTCGCATCAGTACAACACTGCTATTTCCAGTAGAAGCAAGGCTAACGGGGTTTTGCCAAAGGCAAGCAGGGAGGGCATTAATTATCCCCGAATATAAGAGTGGGTGCGGCCAGGGTAGCAAATGCACGTGGGAGACGTGGCTGCCGCGTGCGCTGCCAGACACTCGCTTACTGTGTCCGCTAAGCCGTATCAGGCTAGGCCAGCAATAAACAAGGGATTATCGGACCACTCCACGTGAAACCATAATGCCTGATTCTGACTAGCCTGTCTTCCCCGCAACCGCCTCCCTGGTCCACCGTCGCCTGGAATACCCACATATGGTATCGGCTTTCATCGGTATTAGTCTGTAAAAGTACTGCGTCGGCGGCACCACGTATTCTTTGCGGGGAGTATCCAGCGCTCTGGATTGCAGTGCGCACCCGCCTCTGAATATGCAACTTCGCGGGATGGTAGCAGCGACGGCCCGAGTGGACTGCTGACTGGGTGTGACTGTGACTGTGCAATACTCGCGATCGAGGCGTACCAAGACAGTCAGGGAGAGACGGTCAACGTACAGCGGACAGACCAGCGGGATAAATATTCTGTCCTGCCCTGTTCCCCGGCCTGCCTCCTCTCACGACTCTGTTGCTCGGATGTGTGCTATGTCAGCTCATACCACCATGTCTGCGTCTTCGTCTCCGTCACGACATCTCTATCACTCACACGCGCTCCCTACGCGGCCGGTCTACGTTAATCCTCCGCATACCGTCCCTGCATCGTCCTTTACTAACTCACGGCGACGATCTTCCCTGGACTTCACATGGTCTGCTGCTTTCGCATCGCTCACACAGTCGTCCGACTTCGATACGGCATCAGCAATGCCGGAATATACATACCTGCCGCAAACTATCATGTCTGAGCGTCGGAGATCAGAACTCTTCTTTTCTCCTGCAGCAAACCCGCTTCCAGCGACCGGTGACCCGATGCTCGACGCGTTTCCATATCTGGCTATAGGCAACCATGCCAACTATGATACCGGCGGCATTAGTGTAATGGGAATGGTCCCCGAATACTTCCTCGCGCAACAGTACCAGGACTTTGTCTTCAACCCACACCGCTCTGAGTCGCTATCGCAGCCCCGTCAATGTCCGACATCACCCTTGTCCTCCGCCTCGACGACATCAGTCTCTCCGCTAGATCTTCCGCAATTGCCAGTAGAACCTACAGCTCATTCGTCGTCATTAGCCGCAAAATGGGCAAATTTTACCATGGCGCAGTCATACACCACTTCTACTCACAGCCAACTCTCCTCACCAGCAAAGACGACATCCGTTGTTGGGGATATCTCTACACAGGCAGACTACCCGCCAGCACCACCATCGGCGCCAATACTAGGCGAACACTCGGCGATAGAATTAAATATCCCCGATCTGTATTCCACCGTTACGTCCCGTAGCTCTCGGCGTGGCGTGGTCGGAGGTCCTGGTTCCTGTTCAGCTCTCCCTGCCAGTGAGCTGCCTCCTAAGTCGTCCTTCAGGATTACTCGGCCGGAATCGACGAATGCCAGTCATGGAAGTACCACGAAACGTTATGAATCCGAAGAGAGTGCATCGCCACTAACCACGACCTCACAATCATCTAACTCGATGTCTGAAGAGGAGGAAGCGGAGAACGAAGACGACGAAGACGACGACGACGAGTACACGGAACCAGTTAGCCGTCGGTCTTGTGGAATTCCACGACGTAGAAGCGCGAGGCAATTCATGGATAGAGGCACCTCACATTCTTTACAGACAATGCCATATCATGGAGATTTCGTTGATCCGGGAGCTCTACATGAGTTTCTTCCGACGCTTGCATTACCGTCCGTACCTAATACCCAGTGGAGTGCGGAACAGTATTCTGAAGAAGAAGGCATTGATGACGATGATTCTCAGGAAGCGGATGAGGACGATGATGAGAGTATGGGAGACAAGATGGCGCGGAGCAAGAAGGGCGTGTATCGGTGCAATCACTGTCCAGAGAAATTTAACACCATGGAGCAGTTCTAGTATGTAGAACCTTTTTGCCATTAAGACTATAACTAACAGGTGTAGCACCCACATCGAAGCAGAAGGCGTCGATAGACCATTCAAGTGTTCTGAAACGTCATGTCCGTGGTCGCGAGTTGGCTTCCCCAATCGCAACGAATGTAACCGACATATAAAGCACCAGCACGCAGGATCCATGTACTCTTGCTCATACTCATGGTGCCCCAAGAAGTTTCCGCGAAAGGACTCCCGCAATCGACATGAGAAATTAGTTCACGAGAAGCCGGACTCGCGGTTGAACAGAAAATTGGAGAAAAAGCGAATGGAAGACGAAGCCAAAGCTCGTCGACTGGCGGAAGTGAACTCGTCTGCTGGAGTAGCTCGATTCAAAAATATGCTCAAGAAAAAGAAGAGTATATCGCGGTTGGCTAACCGATAAAGCCAATATATATCTCTCCGTCAGTTTTGGTTGCTCATTTTATACGTAATTTGTTTATATTGCTCAGTTCACGGTGCTTCTGTATCATATACCGTTGTAGATTGTGAAGAGACTACTTTTTTGTTGTACATTCACGTCTTTGTTTGTGTAGACTAGTTTTGCCATGCTGTGTATTATTATTGTTGCCTTGATTGGATAGTGATAGAATATCGAAGTTCAAACCCCTTCAGTGACGCGTTCTTATTTTAGATAACATTGTTAAAATTGTCCTAATAATCTGGATAAATCCTCCCTACCGAAATCCAATTGTGCCTATTTTCATTTTGTTTGCTTACCGAGCAAGTGAGCCCGAGACGGTTCCTGTTCACGATAGTTTTGTAACGAAAAGAACAAGAGATATAACATTGTAAGGCGTAGGATTGACAATAAAGAATTTAGGTGTATACACGAGATTTAGCATGTGAAAAAATCAGTCAGAAGTCCGAACGAAGGAAACTCGGTGTCACATTACCTCGTCACTTAAATTTTTTTTTGGGTAAATGTCCAAAATACCACTGAAACTTTTCAAAAAGTCCAAAATACCACTGGACGCCCGTACCCACCGTACCCACGTAGTTTCTACTCCCCTGAGTTCCCAGAACTATTTACCCTCTTTTGCGCGTTCGAGCACGCGTTTTGTTCTCATCTACAAAAGCGCGTTCTTGCTTTCGACACGCGTTCCAAGGCAGTTTACCTTAACAACATTATCTATTATGTCCGTGCAAATTGGAGACAACTTTCCCGACAAAGGGACTTTTATATTTGCTATGAAAGAAATTGCCATTAAAGAAGGTTACCAATTCAACGTCCCTTATTCTGATAAATCTCGTGTAGGGTGGCTTGCAGAAATTTGTCTTGCGGGTGGAAGCTTCATGCCAGGCGTCTCGATGAAAGCTCCATATTTCAGATCAGGAGAGTGCATGGCACACACTGCTGTACACCGGCTGTTCAGAAGAATAAGCATGCTGACAAGAATTGGACTGCTGCAACTTATTCAGCGGCAGTAGAAAACAAAAATGATTACAGGCCGGGACATCTGAAAGCAGATGTCCACACCGACCACAGGGTACAGATCGACTATCAGGTGGGTTTAAGGGCCAAGCATCTAATTTTGGACAAAGTCAATGGCAATGACGCTGAGAGTTTCCAAAAACTCCCTAAATATATCAAAGAAATCAACGAAACAAATCCGGGCAGTTACACCAAATTGAACGTCGTACCGGAGAAATTTTACTCGCTGTTTGTCAGTTATGCGTCGTCCATTGAAGGGTTCAAGCATTGCCGTCCGTTGATCGCTCTCGACGGAACGCATCTGAAAGTCTAAATACCAAGGTAATCTGTTGATTGCTGTAGGTGTCGATGCAGACAACCATTTGTTCCCGCTCGCGTTCGGAGTCGTAAAGGCAGAGGATGGGGAGAATTGGAAGTGGTTCTTGGAACACCTTGATAACTGCCTGGGAGATGTCTTTGCTTTCCATAAGCTGACATTGATTTCTGACAGACAGAAAGGTGCGTATTGATCGACAGTGTGGAAATATGACCGACAATTTCTGTAAGTTCACATTAACTAATAATTGCAAGGTTTGATTGATGCCGTTGAGCAAATCTTTCCAGAAGCCGACCATGCTCATTGTCTTCGACATCTCTTTGAAAATTTCAAAAAGGTCGTCAAGAACATTGAAATTGCACGGCTGCTCTGGAAAGCTACATCTAGACCGACCAAAGAGGAGATGTCCAAGGTCCTCGATGAAATGCCGCCGGAAGCATCCGAATACCTGATGAGCAATGGGCCAGAGCATTGGGCGGATAGTCACTTTCGTGGCAATCGTCTCGGCCATAGGACCTCGAATGTGGCGGAGAGTTTTAGTGGTTGGATCTTGGAGGCTCGCTCTTTGCCCGTCCATGCCATGATGGAACGCATTCGAGTGCAGATAATGCTGTCGCGAGCCGAGCGCCTGAAGGACATTTCGAAACTTCGCCGTGACGGCAAGCGCATCACGGATGCGGCAACAAAAATCCTCCAGAAGTCAGTGTCTCTTGCCAGAGAGTATGTTGTGATTCCCTTATATACGAGTGAATACGAGGTCAGAACACAAGGAGGAGAAAGTTTTCCAGTATATCTAGATTCTAAAACTTGCCCTTGTAAACGGTGGGCTTACTCTGGAGTGCCACGCGCACATGCTGTTGCGGCGATTAGCTTTGCGGGCCGGGACTATGAGGACTTTGTAGATGAGTATCTCAAAGTTGACGCTTTCGAAAGCACATATGCACAAGGGATCCATGCAATGTCCACGGTGAGCGTAACGGCGGACGATAATTTGCCTAAAGTTGGTCCTCCCAACACACGTCGTCCACCTGGCCGTCCGCACAAGAGGAGAATCCGAACCGAAGACATCGGGATCTCGAGAAAAATGGTGACTTGCGGCCGATGTCATAAGCAACTTGGCCACAATGCATCGACATGCAGAGAGGCCTTTGGAGGAATAGACAGAGACTTGGAGGGTAAATAATAGATGTACAAATGTAGCTTAGCACTGATTTAAATGTCAAATTTTGTTTGCATTGCTTTAAATTTCACAATGTTTGTTGCATAAGCAGCTGACCCGATATGGCGTACGGTGGGTACGGGCGTGCGGTGGGTACGGGCGTCCGGTGGTATTTTAGACTTTTTGAAAAGTTTCGGTGGTATTTTGGACTTTTACCTCTTTTTTTGATCAGGCACTAACTTAGTTATATTTTGGGAATTTATGGACGGAATATGCGCTAAGCTTCTTTCGTCGATAACGCACTAGCGTCTTGTATCATACCTACATGCCCTAACCCGGGACCAGGGTTTGTGAGGAACAGGGTTTCAGTGTCTATCACCATTACTTCCATTTCAAACCGCCTGTTGATGTGTCCAAAATATCTGTCCACATCTCGTCCAAAGTGGAACCGTCTATCTTAGGTTTTCCCTGACTTTCGTCTTCTTCACCAGTGCTGATAGCCGCAGCAGGTTGTCCAAGTTGGCTGCTCGCATCATTAGTGCCGGAAAAACTAACATCAAATACGCTCAGCCCATCACCCATATGTCCAGTGGATCGATTATCAGGTGCAGGACAGGTGCGCCGAGTGTGTCCAGCCCTTCAACAGGATCCACATCGTCGCACTCTTTCTGCCCTATCTGCTGCTCACTGCACAATCTCGGCAGACGTTGGGAGTCTTCGAGTTCCTCTTGGGCGCCGTTTTCTCCTAACTAAGACCGCGGGGTCCTTTAAGCCAGCTATGGCGCTATTCTCGAGATTCTAGGCTAGGGACGGTGAGTGTTGGAAGTGCGCCCTGAATTCTCCACCGCGGGTGAACTTCCGTAACTTGAATGGGCACACCAAGTCGTATCTGATGCGAGCAAGGCAACAGATATCGAATCCTAGTGGCGCAGTTGCACTTGTCCATCGTGCCCGGCTCCTCCTGTCCGTGAGCTTTCTTCATTACTTCGGCATGGACCAACTCCAACGGAGATCGAGAGATTGCGGAGCAGAGCATCGATGTTTCGATCTGGGTTCTGATATTGTAACGGACGATAATATTTTCATTGGAGTTGATCACGCCGAGTTGCTCCGAGCGCTGACGGTTCCAGCTGTGGGTTAATTTTGGCCTGCAGTGTAAAGCGTTCCCGATGACGAAGTTAGTGCTCTCTTCAGCGCACTGTGGCTTCCCTCCACTCTAGAAGTCGTGCTGATCCCAAAGTTTGGATAGCGCGATATGTTGAATTCGGCCCAGCGTTCAGCGGTCCCGCCTATCCAACATTGGTTGAGAAAATAGTCCACGGCTTTCGGCGGGAACTCGGCTTTCAGCGCCTCCATCTCCTTTTCCAGTTCTGTCGGGCCCATTGCGCTGGCAACTGCTTTGATGGCTTTTATAAAAATTTGGAAACTAGTATTGTCGAAATATCGTCGGCAGTTTTTCAAAATGTTCTGTTCGATGTGCCACCGAGAGAGCTGGTTGAGCGACGTGGGGAACAACTCTGCCACAGCTGTCATCAGTGCCCTATCTGCGTCTGTAATGACAACGGCCGGACATGTTTCTGTGAATACGACTTCCTCTGTCACATACAGCTTGATATTGAGCTTCGTATACTATACTGTCATCTTACGCAGCTGTCGCAAAACCCAGATATATGAATCTGTTTTCTCGTTGGTGACGAAGCATAACGCTATCCTTATTGTCCTCATGTTATTGTCAATAGTCACAATGTTGACAAGAGGTAAGCGGAACCTGTTTGTCTTATACGTCGCGTCGATGACTACCATTTGTCCGAATAGGCGGGCCGCCTGGACGTCTTCAGGGCAGCAAAAGAATAGGGCGTCTAGTGCCTTCGCAGAGGTCAATCTCAGGCGATATATGTATCCATCTGCCTGGAGTCTCTGGAATGAACTTTGCAGTCGACGACTCATTGGTCTTCGTATAACCGTACGTGCGATTAGACACGTCCCTGCCAAGTAAGTGCAAATCAAACGTTTGATTGAGAAAGGCCGCAATTGTTGTACGTGAGTGGAAGTTTTCCTAGCCATATAAATCACCACTTCTTTGGCTGCAGGCGTCAACTGCCGATTTTCAGGATAAGCAAAGGGATTGATGCCTTCAAGCTGATGCCCTTTATGCTCATCTCTCAGCTCTGTAATGATCCACGTATCGTTAAGCTGCTTTTTAAAACGAACCCTCCATGGGCATTCACAGAGCGTCGTTCTTGCGTCTTTTTGACGGACCAAGCCGTCGTTGCCCAAGACACCTTTCTCCAACGGAAGGTTTCCGGGATCGAATTTATTGGCACATTTACAAAGGAGCAATAGCGTGTTCTGTTTGTTGTAGACCTGACCATTTTTATTAACTGCAAAATTGTGATGGATTGCGTACTGTTGTACATATTCTCTAGCTTTGTTGTCTGTATCCAATACCATGCGTACACTAAATTATATTCATCGTTGGAAATTGCTGTAGTACGATCCATTGTAGATGTAGTGAAGATTAAATATGGAAAGATGTGGGTTCGAACTCGAACGCGTCTTTTGGAACGCGTTTGTTTAATTGAGGACAAATCGGGTTGTCTAGGGTTAGGGCTAATTGGTACTTAAGAGTTAAGACTTGACAAGATCGACGAAAGAGGCTTAGTGCATATTCCGTTGTGCTCGATATACTGCACAAGCCAACACCTTTTCATCTCACCGTCCAACGAATCTAGCCATTCGAGGTAAGACATGCAGTCGCCTGGGTACTTGGAAGACATCTTCTCGATAATATCCTGTAACGCGGCTTCCGTTTTCGAGAACGTCAGCTTCCTGACGTCGTCCATATAGAGCGAGTTGATCTTCCGGTAGAGACGACTTTGCAGCTTTTTTTCGATATTTCGCCAGACATGCCACCTGCAAATCTGTATCTTCGCCGACGACATCTTCTGCTTTGCATAAATTCCCTAAAATTTCGTAACGGTTGCATAAACACTGTGCAATTTTGCCCGTTGCACTTCGCCGCGCCTTCCTGATTGGCACCTGACCCCCACGCAGGCGTCCAATACGGTTTAGTGTCTGCTATGAAATGCAATGGCAACGCGGTGCTATATTCATCTAAGTGACCAAGTCCAAACTCCCAACCGGACATCACCTAATATCCTTAGTTTGGAAGTTCGCGTACAGACAGGCGACTACACTCTGTGAATTTGCCACTCACGCCATATGGTCATCGCGATAAATATTGGAGAAACATTGGAACCCTACCCGCTATTCCTCTTTGGGACTAGCTTAAGTATCG
>JAJLTN010000441.1:18239-29235 GCA_030568215.1 Lipomyces kockii | reverse complement strand
AACGGCTACACGACATAGCCACACAAAGGGATTAGCCACAACACAAGCCACTTGCTTAATTGATATCTATCAGTAAACGACTTCGCCTCGTGTTTTGAAATACATGTCCATCTACGGCAAAATAACCTTGAACCCCTATGGTCTCTATGGATATGTTATTAGCTTCGACAATGGTAAGTTCTAGATTCCTTGAGCTTACTTAATTGCTCCAACACCCATCTATATGAGTGTGTCTGTTCATTGGTAATGAAACAGAGTGCTACACGAATGGTTCGAAGATTGTTGTCCACAGCTACAATATTGACAAGCGGCAGACGGAAACGATTGGTCTTATACGTGGCATCTATCAAAAGTAGTTGTCCACACACACGTGCTTTCGCAACATCGTCAGGATGGCACACAAACAATAATTCGAGGGTATTGTCAGCTGCTATCTTCACGCGATAGACCATGCCATCCTTGCGTAATGTTTCTATGTACCTAGCACAAGATGTCCCCTTTTCCTCTTTATGGTTGTATGTTCGGTTGTACACATCTCTGGCCAGAATGTGTGTTCCATATGTAACATTCACCATCTCTGCTATCTGCGTATGTGTTGCTGAGGAGTCTTTCACTAGTTCCAGCATCGCCTGTTGGCCTCTTCATTCAAGGATCTGTTTTCCGCATATGCGTAAGGATTAATCCCCTCAAGTTGATGACCCTGATGGTCATCGATTATCTCAGTGATTACCCACTGGTCATCAAGCTGTTTCTTGAAGCGCACTCTCCAAGGACAATGAGAAAGAATGCTTCGGGCCTCTTGGTGACGCGTCATATCATTATCTCCACGTGCCCCTACCACCGCTGGAAGGTTACGTGTGTTGCGTACCTTACCGCTGCATTTGCAAATAAGTAAAAATGTATTTTCCTTGTTTTTACCCAACCATTTTTCACTGCGAAGTTATTGGATATAGCATATTGCTGCACGTAACTTCTGGCTTTGCAATCAATTGCAAAACGCCGGCCGATGGCTAACACGTTGACATTGGATTCTGTAACTCTCAATTGTTCCATAACGATAGTGTCGTTTGTGTGGTAGAATTCACTAGTAGTTATTATCGCAAAGGCTCTTAGTTCTTGACGCGTAGATAACGAGTTGTACCGCGTCGTCCTCGCGTTTATGACAAAGGGCGTATGGCCGGGTACCGTCCACAAAAAATGGTACGGAGGAATACTTAAGCTAGTCCCAAAGAGGAATAGCGGGTAGTGTTCCAATGTTTCTCCATTTTAATTGTGTAGATTAACTGTAAGGTTGGTATCAGAATCGTAGCCGCGGTGAACGTTCGCTTTGTCTGTACCTGAAACGACGCAAACGCCGATTAGTGGGTCGCAATTTATATGCTATACAAATTAATTTTAACAATACAACGTGATTAACTATATATTTTGCTCTAAACCAATATATGACCATCAAACATAATACATGTTATTCGTTTATGTACCTCCTTCATCATAGCATCCATGCAAATTCATAATATCCATGTATTTCGTAATGTCATCCTTGTAATAAAGGGACGTCCACAAATCGTGAACTATGGAATATTCGCGTCTGTTGAGACGTGTCAGTCGGTGCCAACAACGCAATCATTGCAAACGTGGCGGGGAAATGTGGAGATGACGGTGCCTCGTGGCATCCCTAAGGGCGTTGGCATGTGCGCATGTGCACATATCCTTGATTGATACCCTGCGCATTTGGGTCAATCATAGGCAGAAAAAGCACCCGGGAGAGTAAGACGAATACGCCGGTCTGACGTATCCGGGAGCGACTGATCCATAGTATCCATAACCGCCACCCGGCGCGTAAGCAACCGGTCCATATGGCCTAGGGGCGACGACAACAGTTGGACCAAATCCGAATCGTGGACCATGGTGGCCATGGTGGTGGAATCCATGACCACCATGGTGGAAACCGCCATGATGTCCTCCGTGATGTCCTCCGTGATGTCCGTGTGGCATTTTGTCAAGAGAGTCAAGTGGGAAAATGTTTTGAGATGCGTAAATGGAAAGGAGCGAAGAGCGATGGCTTTATATATTGCGAAGGATGTCACTGCTCTGCTGGTGCAGTACGTCATCTCATAGCACCTAGAACCGCCACCATACTCATGCCATTTTCGGCTCAGCCCGACATGAGTGGCAGGTGACATTTATTGCATATATCAGTAATGAACCTAGGCACTTGAATCCTGAACGGTTGCGTGAAAATGCAGTTAATTGGAGCTAAGCCACGCGGCTGTGCCGGCGGGGTGGAACTCGCCTCCGGCGCACAGATTACTAATAATGAGTTCGACAAATACGTGTACTTCGCACGCTCCTAACTGGTAACAATTGGACTCTCTAATATTCGTCATGGTATCCTCACAACAACTACGGACGATCCTTGTTCGCGTAATTTTCTCTGACACATCATGAGAATAACAGCAGAACCAGTTGGACAGCACAAAATATTCACATACATGATACGTTGTAATATGCCATGCGGATCAATATTATATGAGCCTCATCCTGTACAAATCAAAACTTCTTTAGAGCTCAAATTACATAGAATGAGGTCCGCCTTTAAAACTTATAATGATAAACGGCATAGAATTATTAATTCCCTGTCAGATTTAGATAATATAACTAACCGAACAGCACCGAATAAAACCCGAACCCACAGTGGCGCCGCCCACCAATAGCGGGCAGTTTTTACGGTCGACTGTTGTCCAGCATTTGGACCTCGTCACGAGCGTATTCGTATAATGCACAGTTTGATGTCTGACTGCTTTTATATGCCATAAACGCGGCTCTGTTGTGATGTCTAGAGCTTTGTGTGACTAATGAGCCATAACTGTCTCAACATCACGGTTTGTTGCACAAACATGCTCTAGCTTGTAATTAGTTACCACTGGGTAGATATCGGTATATTTAGTTTGCAAGCACTGGTTTATTGGCGGCTTCTAGACTTAGCGGTACGATCTTGTTTTATTTAACCTTGTGAGTGACATTTCCCGGGTCATACTACCTTCTGACCCCCCCCAACTGCCCCAGCAAGTGGCGTTGGTTTTTGCACCGATATTTACCCGGCCTAGAATTCTCGCAGGGGTACGAATAAAATCAGTCGCACGCCCGCCCACCTTCTCAGGTTTCTGTCACCGATCAACCCTCAATTCACGACTTTTTCCAACTGCAAGAGCAAGCCAACCGATCAGCCCTTATATTTTCTCAGTTTAACTACCTCACTATCTTTCCTTAAAGAACCAGTTGACCACTTAGGTTAATCAGCAGCGTATCTAGTTTATGTCTACGTCCATCGAGAATCTAAAGACTTTTGGTGAGTAACGGCAGTTTTTTTTGGTGGTAATACTGGCGGCGCGGCAGCGGCATTCGGGGTATACATAACGCGCTCGCATACTCCAGACAGGCAAACCAACTGCATGTATGTTCATTCATGACAGGCGATGGCTGTGTTGTTGATTTATTTCCGATTTCCATAATCAAGAATCGGCCTGGACGCCACTTGAATACGCTATGCCCAGACCATTGTCGCCACAACTACACCACAAAAATAATATGCCAATGAATGATCTAATTGCTAACAAATGACTAGATCCTTTCGCCGATACTGGTGACGACGATAGTCAGCCGACAAACTACATCCACATTCGGATTCAGCAACGTAACGGTCGCAAGACCCTTACGACAGTCCAGGGCCTTCCTGTCGAATATGACCAGAAACGAATTCTAAGAGCACTCAAGAAGGATTTCGCCTGCAATGGTACTATTGTTAAAGATGACGAGCTAGGCGAAGTTATTCAGCTCCAGGGTGACCAGCGTGTCAAGGTGATGGAGTTCCTCTCCACCCAGCTCAATATCCTGAAGAAGAACATCAAAATCCACGGATTTTGAGCGCCAGCTGCGGCTTCGCCCAGCCAGCTATCAGTCACAGCTGCGGGCAGCAAGGCTATCGATGTGGATGATGTGCTGTTTCGTCCTGTGAATGTGTATATGCAACCCATGACGATACTAGGGGCCTTTCAAACCGTTATGCAGTGGTGGAAAGCATATTCATTTGCATTGTGTGCTTGTTTTGTCTCTTAGGATATATTGTGTTTAGTTCGGAATTTTAGTATGGGGTATGCTATCGATTAACAGGCTGTATTAGTATATGATGGTGTATCCGTTAGTGAGTTATATTGACTTGTTTTCATGTGCGCACAAATTGTAAGTGCGTTTAAGGTTTCTGGGTATGGTTATAGTAATTTACTTATATTGGCTGATCCTTGGTCCTCCAATTCGTCCCATGTAGTTTTCGGAGACGTGATAGTAAACTCTGTAGATCGTCAGTTGCGGCACTTTATGCAAGGTATTAGTATGGAGTAGTGGCGTTTATTCAGATCGTGTAGGCCGCAGCAATGTACTGCCGTTGAACTCGCAGTTAATTGATTTATTTTGCGTACTGCTAATATATCTCTGGTAGGCATTCTTGTATACGTTCCTCAGGACGCGCGTAGGTTGGTCTTTGTTTTAGTTGGGTTGTCTGGACCATAGAGTTTGGAGACTCGTAGGAAACGCACACGTTCCAATCTCATTGTAAACTTGGTCATGTGGCGGATCCCAGAAGAGTATGCCAGTATTTGCCAATTTACTAACCGGCAGGCTCGTCAATGGTAAATTTGTCTATTGTACCATAGCACATATAAATTAATGAGGGATTATGAGTTCGCCTACTCTGGACCGGGAGTCTAGGAGACTGTCGCGTAGCAACATTGGAGGTTCGAGCGAGCAGATCACTAGATCCGAATCGAAATCGCCAACACCGCGGTCATCCTTATTGCAGGGCGATTATGAAAGTACTAGAGCACATTATCATAGGGCGTACTCGCCGTTAATATCAAGTGCTGAATCTTCCGCAGGCGTACCTCACTTAGAATTAGATGTCGAGAACGTCAATGGAAATGTCGATCCGGAGGATATTGAAATTGGTATGCTATGATACTATTACTGCCGATTCACGCCGACTAGACTGACTTCTTATTAGGCGTACAGAAAGTCCAGGTTCTCACCCATACATGGACTCGTCGCGGATTGCATCTTGCCTACTGTGGCCTATTTCTTGTTGCCTTCATAGCGTCACTGGCCGCACAAGTGACTTCACTTTTGACTCCATTTGCAACTAGCGAATTTCATGTTCATTCACTGCTTGCCACTGTGCAAGTCGTACAAGGCATCTTGTTCGCTGTAGTAAACGCTCCTATGGCGAAGATCGCGAACACATTTGGGAGATTAGAAGCATTTGTACTTGCTATAGGATTCATTGCGATCGGCTACGTCCAAATGTGTCTTGCTGGCGGAGTCACATCGTATGCTAGCGCGCAAATATTCTCAGCCAGTGGAACGACTGGTTTACTAGTTCTCCAGCAAATTTTTGTTGCCGGTGAGTTATTTATGATCGCGCGCAGTTATTATTCAACTGACTTAGTACAGACACAACGGACTTGTTGAACAGAGCATTGTTTTCAGTCTTGCCAGACACTCCTTTCCTTGTTACTGTATGGATGGGGTAGGTTAATCATCTATGGAGACCGAAGACAGTTTACTGACAAGTTGTAGTCCTTGGCTCGCAGATTTTGCAACTGAACATTTCACGTGGCGGGCTGGTTATGGCATTTGGGTCCTACTAATGCCATTATCAGCATCTCCGCTCTTAGTTACTCTCTACCAAAACCAGAGAAGGGCTCATCGTTTGGGCTTGGTCGCGAAATATTCGTGGGTTGGCAAGTCCGCGATAACCGTTTTACGCTCAATTTCAAGCGTATTAGATATTTTCGGCATCTTACTTCTTTCTGCAGGTTGTGCCTTGGTGCTGATTCCCTTGACACTGTCGAATACTTTGGCGATGCACTGGCGCGATCCTCGAATTCCAAGTATGTTGGCGGTTGGCACTGTCGTCCTAATTATTTTTGTATATTGGGAAATACGAGTCGGTGCAACCGCCGCTGATGCCAATCCTCACGATCATCCACATCGAAAACCGCTTTTGAGTCTGCGGGTGCTCAAGGATCGCACCGTTCGTTGTGGTTGCATTACTATATTTTTTTACAACATGGCATACAATATTTTTCAGCCGTATTTCTTTAGTTATCTTATGGTGTCGCGAGACACGAATACTGATTCAGCTGGCAAAATTGTTCAAATTTTTTCGTTTGCGGCTACTATTTCAGGAATTCTAGCTTCATTCCTAATGAAACATTCGTCTCGCTACAAGCAGTGGCTGTTAATTGGAATTCCTATCTACCAGTTGGGTATTTTCTCGATGCAGTTTTCGCGTTTACCAACGTCACCCACCGCTATTGTGGCATTGTCTCAAGCATTAGCAGGAGCTGGTGGTGGTATGCTCTCGCTAGCGTCTCAAGTGGGCGTTCAAGCTTCGTGCAATCAGTCTGACGTGGCTGTTGCCACTGCACTGTTCCTCACTCTATTTTCACTTGGCTCAGCTGTTGGCGCTGCGATTTCAGGAGCCATTTGGACATCTCTGCTACCAAGGCAACTCGCCAAGTACGTTCCTGAGCCAATATTGGATCAGGTACCCGACATTTATGCAGACTTTGGCTATGCACGCCGAATGTTCCCTGATCTCGACAGTCCAGAACGGCAGGCCATTATCTACGCTTACAAAGACACCATGGCATTACTTATATGGATTGCGGTCACGGTCACCCTTCCATGTGTTATTGCGAGCTGCTTTATGACAGAGTACAATTTAGAAGAGCTCAGCAAGCTTTTGACAGAACCCCGAGCCCAGAACGTGCACACATACGGCGACGTGAGTCATGACGCGGATAGCGAGGACTCTGACCATCAGTCCGGCAAGTGAATATACCGATCGTTATTGGCAGTCATGGTCGTCGCACCATTGATGGCGACGCTGTTTTGATGCTGTTATCAGACGAGGAGGAAGACGTTCTCGGTGCCGGTATGGGTGTGATGATGTCTTGGGACGATGTGATACAGGATCAGTTAAAAGTGGGAAAGCGGAGATTGAGGCAATGGTCGTTACTCATTTGTACATATTTTGGTCTATACGAAGTCTAAGGAGTTTGTTATCGGTGTTTGGTCTCTTTTATGGGTATATTTCATAGTTGTATTCACGTTTTCTGTAATTTCAATATAACTAACCCGAGATTCAGAAACCCTGACCCGCTATATGTCACGCCAGTTCCAATGACGCTTCTACAAAATGTGTTGGCAAGTAGAGTCTTTACCCGGTTCAGCACTCACATGACTAGCTTACCCGGATTATAAGTTGCCGCGGCTGGCTGCTTCCGCCGCTGTTACCTCTCGACGCCTTCACAATCTCCACAGTTGCCATCATCCGGGTACGCTGCGTTATACCCAACGGCACTATATTTACATAGCCCTGAGTCGACTTACTGAATAGCACGCCGACATTATACACTTAAATTGCATAGTTTGCATTCCCATATTACCCTTTTTCATTTAGGTATAAAGAGGTCAGGTGACCCGAGCCGTGGAATTTGGAATTTACGGGAGGGAGAGAGATCGACCAGGCCCGTATCACCGTTTCCAAGACTTCACCAGTTTCAATTATCGGTACTATACAGGGCCAAAAGTATAGAGCTGTATTCATCTCTTGCAAATCGTATTTGCATTATTTGCATTCGAAACTTTGCTGTTCACTGGACTAGGCCGTGCGTGACCGCTGCTTAGTCCGGTGTTCACAGGGGTATATCCAAGAGCCAAAATTCCACGACGAGGTAGAACCAGTGCTGGCTCGGGGTCGCCTTCAAGAACATCTATCATTGGAGTCGTGCAGGCCCCTATAGTGACGACCGAAAAGCAAATAAGCGGCCTTTCAGACCACCTGGAGCCACCCCCAAGCAAGAAGCTGAGACGAGATACAAGCATGAGTGACGCGAGCGACGACTTCGATGATTATGACCAGGGATCTGAATTTGATTTTGATGATGAGAGCTTTGGAGGATCTGGTGACTATCACTATGAGTTTGGTACTTAAATTGCTGTGCTGACCTGATCTAGATTATGGCGACAATGAGGGTTTTGAGGAAGTCAAGCCTGAAAGTACAAAGCTGAAAGCATACGAAGTCGAGCATGAGGTTCTTTCTACAGCCGACATTCAACAACGACAAGACTCGCAAATCGGCCAGGTAGCCGGTATTCTAGGCCTTTCGCGGGAGAGTGTCATGGTGCTGTTACTCTACTTCAAGTGGAACAATGACCGACTCCTTGAACAGTATACAGAGGATCCGGAAGGCGTCTTGAAGAAGGCTGGAATTTCAGCCGATGACGACAGCAATAAGAAAGAATGCAAGATTATGTTGGTTGATGGATTCATGTGCGATATTTGCTGCGAGGATCGGCAAGGTCTCAAGACGTTCGCATTGGAGTGTGACCACAGATTTTGTTTTGATTGTTACAAACAATACGTTACACAAAAGATTGTGGATGAGGGAGAGTCGCGGAATATACAGTGTCCAGGCGATTCATGTTCCCTAGTTGTCAACAATGAGGCTATTAGGCTCATCGTTGAAGATCGGGTCTACAAACGCTATCTCACTCTTTTAAACCGGACTTTTGTACAGGACCATGAACACCTCCGGTGGTGTCCGGCACCAAACTGCGAATACGCGATCAGGTGCGATGGTGTGTCGGCGAAGGATCTTAAGACGGTCGTGCCCACCGTTCAGTGCGCCTGCGGTCACCGATTCTGCTTTGGCTGCGGCTTATCTGATCATCAGCCATGTATCTGCGTTCTTGTCAAGAAATGGATTAAGAAGTGCGAGGATGATTCGGAAACAGCGAATTGGATCTCAGCGAATACCAAAGAATGCCCAAAGTGCATGGCAACGATCGAGAAGAACGGCGGATGTAACCACATGACCTGCCGGAAATGTAAATATGAGTTTTGCTGGATCTGCATCGGCTCTTGGGCGGAGCACGGTACGTCATGGTATAACTGCTCGCGGTACGATGAGAAATCTGGAGTTGAGGCGCGTGACAATCAGGCCAAATCGCGTGCTTCATTAGAGCGATACTTGCACTATTACAACCGCTACGCGAATCATGAGCAGTCGGCTAAGCTCGATAAAGATTTGTATCTCCGTACCGAGAAAAAAATGACCCAGTTGCAATCTACATCAGGCATGTCATGGATCGAGGTTCAGTATTTAGCTCAAGCATCTGCTGTGTTACAGCAGTGCCGACAGACCCTTAAGTGGACTTACGCCTTCGCTTTCTATCTCGAGCAGAATAACCAGACTCATTTGTTTGAAGATAACCAGAAGGATCTGGAAATGGCCGTTGAGCAATTGTCAGAGCTTTTCGAGAAGCCAATTCAGGAGCTTGCTGGCTTGAAAGTTACTGTCATGGACAAAACTGCGTATGTCAACAACCGCCGACAGATCCTTCTGGAAGATACTGCCAAGGGTCTTCATGAGGGTAGATGGCGCTACCAGGTAGAGCTTAAGTGAGACAGTCACATTAGACATGTATAGGAGAGAGATTGTAACTTGTTTGGATCGAAGACAAGCGTGGTGACGAAGATGCAAAAATCTTTGAAAGAATGGAAACTGGCCTGGATCATTCTTTGATTCAGACGTTATAGAGTATCATCTTTTGATTTATTTTAGCGTTTGTGTTTCAGGCTATCACGGATTGGTGTTGTGCATTGTTTTCAAGTCGTTTGAATTTGCTTGTTATTTATATATTTAGGTGGGTTTTTGTTGATTTCAAAGATACATAATGGCGTAGGCTCAGTTATTGCTATTATTTGTTATCCCTACTTTACTGATGTTACGTTTGTTTTGTATGGTTTATTGGTTAGTTCACTCCCGATTATACCATATTTTATATCAAACTTATGTTCTGTAGCACGGTCTACGGTAGCCGATTGACAGCGCTCAGTTGGTGGAATCGCGAAGAAAAACCATCTCGATCGTCGTTACATATTTCGAATGCTGCGTCAACAAAACCGAAATAGTTGAAAAGTCCAATATTCTCTGCATTACGTTTACTTCTGCTGTACGATCTCCGATAAACTGGTCATTCATTGAAATAGTAGTATATGTCGCAATCCACTCTTAGACAAGTTGCTTTTGCCCGGCGGAACATATGTTTGGCGCGTGAACCACCGTCGGTTGCAAGGTCCTTTGGGAGTACCGAGATGTCATGCAACATCGGTTATTTCATGCAATTAATTAATCAATTAATGTTTCACATTCGAACCGATGACTGTCTTGCCAACACTCTGGGGTTACACAGATCGAATGCTGGCACGCTCTCGCCGACGCGTCCCGTCCACCAGAACACGTCAACAAAACAACGCGTCTCTCTCGCATCCACAATTAGCGAACCACTAAACATCCACAGTGGCCCAGCCGATATTGGATTCTAAAGACAGCGCTTTTTCGAATCCTCTTGAGGGTTTGCCAGTAGTGAGCGGTTGTTTGCGTCATGTCGGATCCCTGATCCGACAATGGCTGCTGCAACACGTCTCCGTATTCCAATTCGGTGTAACATCGTGGATTTGCGGAGTAGACAATAAATTAATTGCGCAATCACGTTCGCATGCTGACGGCGCTTACTAAGACTCTGGAGTCGCCCAGAGCGAATCTCGGGGACTCACCCGTCGCACACTCGCACGCCTTCTCTGCCTCTCGTCTGCTTATAAATATCGCCATCTTTCCCCACTGCTTCTGCCACACCGACACAGTCTGCAGAGAGCAAGAGGGGAGCCTGTGACAGGCTGAGATCCTCTTACATCACAAGCCAGTATACTTCAGAATTCCTAAAGCGAGTATACTTCAGAATTCCTATAACCTGGTCACTTGGCTAACACTAATGTAGGCAGACAGTGTTCTCAACTTTGGGCAAGAGGGCGGCCTCGAATCCGGGGTGAGTCTGAGAGGCCATGAGGCTAGCCACTTGGTACACTGCCGGT
>JAJLTN010000441.1:0-18224 GCA_030568215.1 Lipomyces kockii | reverse complement strand
CGCCCGCCAGTTCGCTGGTGTGGGACTCGTATTCAACTGTGGGCACGGGGGATAATGTACGGTGATTCGCCCGCCAGTTCGCTGGTGTGGGACTCGTACTCAACTGTGGATATGGAACGGCGTTAGGTTCCATTTATTTGTCTATGTATATATACATACATACATGTGAGGTTACTGAACTCGGGCTGAGCAAACTCGCCCAAATTCTAGACAGAGTGAGGTAGACCGCTGAGGCTTGCCTCCTCGGCATTCTGTTTTTTTGCCAGATGCCGTGCAAAGATGGCCATCAGATTCGGGGGTGGTTTTGTTCGCAAGTTCAAAATCACGGGGTCTGGTGGTCGTCTTAATGCAAGTAAGTGATGTGTTTGTGCATACCTGACAGGGTAAACGGATAACCCTAACCTTCTCGTGCTATAGGTGTGCTGTAGGGTTCAGAGTGTTCCTGAACGTTCGCTATCTCCGTCGACTCAAGCCCCCCCGCCAGCCTACTCTTGTTAATAAAGCCAGCTTCTTGAACCCGGTATTTACGAGCTGAATACAAAGTTGAATTTGAAATGCCGATCGTCGCTATTGCCAAGGTATGTGAAGCCGCCTACGATAGTCCGGTGGATCGCGACAATATTTATCTCGGACTAAATTGGACTTCTAGCTTTTTGCCAAACCCGGTCAGCGTGATGCTGTAAGTTGTACTATAATAGCAATTGATATGGAAGCAGAGTTGGCTAACCTATACAATGAAGGTTATCCAGAGCTTGAAGCCGGAGAGTGACTATGTGAAGAACGAGGAGTTGACCACTTCTGCGTACTACTTCTTCAAGCCCGAGGAGGAGGTGAACACTCTCATCGGTATCGAGATGTACGTGTATAATTTACCTGTCTATTGAGTTATACTGCCAATTGCGAATCGCCGCCGTAACAGTGGCAGAGCAGGTCTGAGACTAATTTTCGCGATAATATAGCTACGAAAGCAAGGAGAATCTCGAGGCTGTTCACATGCAGTCTGCCCCTTTCAAGACTTTTGTTGATGCAGCGACTGCCGTATCTGAGAAGCCGTTCGATCTCGAGTTCTTTGAGCCTGCCGACGTCGGTTTCGTGACCCGTCCCAACTTCAGCACTCTCCAAGGGCCCAATGTCTTCGTTTTGCAAGTTTACTTCGTTGTCAAGCCAGGCACCCGTGAAAAGGTACTCGGCTACATGAACGAGATCGCCAAGGACGTTTGGGAGAAGGAGGATGACTGCTTCAGCTACTACTACGCCAAGTCGATTGACAATCCAGACAAGTTCATGATCTTCGAGAGGTATGCCTACTCTACGATCCGATTTGAATAAGATGCTAACTTATTGGAAGATACGTTGACCGTCACGCTTGGGACATTACGCACAGAGCTGGTGCCAAATTTATAGAGATGTTCAAGCGTGTGGACGACGAGGACCTCGTCGTTAGCAAATTTATCTACGAATGCTACGAGAGTGGTGTCGGTTTCTTGGGAAGAGACTAAGCAACCCGCCATCTTAGATTTAGTGGACGATGATGTCGGAAATGAAATGTTTATTAGAATCCAAAACGTGATGGTGTTTCCAGAAATATTCCGCTGATATTCTACTTGCAGAAACTCATACTTTTCGGCTAGTACATTGTAATGGAACAGTAGTTGATCTTTTCACCTCAATTTAGAACTGATTGCGCTAAGGGGAGCACAGAGACGATGTTCATGGGAGTCCTGAAAGAGATGAGAATCCAAGCCTAAATATATGGTAACGATCGCAAGATATTACTATTAGTATACACGTAACGGCTTCTGAATTTCCAATCACTAGAAATTACAAAAAAACTTCACTTAAAGTTATTATAAAATATTGCAAACCCTGATCATAACTAATATAAGAATAGCCACACTTCCTTCACCAAAAATAAGACCCGCTCTCATATCTTACAACACATAACATTCCCAATTAGGTCGCATGAAGCTAAAGTATCTCATTCATGAATTATCCCTTAAACTTCGTCCTCATACACTGGGACTCTGTCTCCGACGACCTTTTTCGAGACAGTAATACCTTTCAAAAAGAGCGGAATTATCTTTCCTTGACTGCAGGGATTTCGGTTAATATTCAGTATGCGCATCAACAGACGTATTAAGACTTACAGTATCATATTGTGCTTAATATTTCTAGCTTTGTCCTTGAGGTTCATTTGATTTAGGCCATCAAGCAAAAGTAGTTCTTTAAATAGATCAGCGTCCAAAGGAATACCAGCTTTTGCTTTATCCACAGCTTGCATTACTTTCTGTTAGATCGCAATTAGTCGCTGCATTGGCAAAGACCACCACAAACTAAAGCATCAGTGATTTCTCACCTTCTCAATAGCAGTCCATCGATTGTATCTCCGTATAGCTTCCAGAAGTGCGTCCTCCATTTCGGGGCTCCATTTACGTCTAGGATGCTCCCAGCTTTTTGTTGGGCTCAAGTACTTGGCTTTGAGCGTCTCTGACGGTGGGGGAGTCCCTGGTTGCGTAGAAACCAAAGATTCAGGTTGCTGCTCGTCATTATTTTCAACCTCAGGGCCCTCATAGAGATCTTCATCGCTGGGCGCAGGAGGGCCTGATTTAACAGATCGCTTTGGCCTCGCGGATGGTGGATGACCAGACTGAACGGTAATGACGTCTCGCGCCGCTGCAGCAGCTTGAGAACTATCCTGAGAGAATGAAACCTTCTCCGCATCTCTTTGTCGTTCATTATATTTCTTCCTCTTGGAGGCCCCAACCCTCGGAGGCTCTGGCTGTGTTCTTTTAGACCTTGTTTGGCGCGTCCCTGTAGCAGACGTCGACGCCAACGAGGTTTGCTCGCCTTTACCTTTTGCCTTGCGAGAAGATCTTCTGGGAGCAGAGGCGTCAATTTCAGCAGCCACCATTTCCACTCCAGCAACCATAGCCAATCCGGGAGGACTAAACGCAAAAAAGGTCAATATTATCCCAATTACACATCACAACAACCTCCTGGAAACTTACAATTGTTGCCTGTTAAGAATGGTAATGGTAACAGAAATCCATGCATTAGCATGATCGATGAATTCGGTCCACGGAAATCCACGGCTAAGTTCATCAACCAACTTCTTCTTGTCCTTCGTCGACCCCAATATTCTCCTAGCGAGGTCAACTCGCTTGATATCACCTTCAACTTCAATTGGAACATCTTCTAAAAGATCATTGAAACTCTTCAATGGGTCACTAATTTTCCTGAGCAATCTTGGGTCAACAAGGGTCAAAACATATCCTTGAATAGCCAAAATGATGATGAACTGCGCGTTGTAGACATCCTTGGCAAGACCTAGACATGCCGGGAAAGCTTCGCTAATAGCTTGAAGAGTAATGCGAGCCGCATCTGTGTATGGCTTGATACGGAACAGCTGATACGCAATTTCTGCGAGGTTCAGCTTGTATACGAGTGTCAAGTAGTTTTTATTTCCGAACGCCTTCTCGACCAAGGCAGGATCCACAAACGTCTCGCCAACACAGCCAAAATCCGCCTTTTGGTCTATATAAGTTTAATAGTCAGTATGGACGATCTCGTAGATAAAGCAAACAGCATGATGATCCTTGCATACTTGCAATGGAAGCGTGTAAGGCGTTAATACGCTTGACCGTCTTGTCATCCACTGTACCCTTAGCCGCAGACATCAGGAAACCTTGATGAATCAACCTTTCGAGCATGTCATTCACGAACTTCTCCGTTGTCTCCCCGTAATGTTCAATCTCCTCAGTATCCACATTCGACACATCCAGTTCGTGGCCCCCCACATCGCTGCTCTGTGGCGAGTCATGTGGTGGAGCTGTACTGGTACTGACGCCGAAACCAAGCTTTCTTAACATTTGGCTTCAGGGTTTCAGAGAATTAGCGGATAATTATCGTTGATGGCAACTAAGGTACAACAAACCGAAGTATTTGCAGGTAGTGCAAGGTTGCAGTGAAATAAGCAGAGCAAAGATCAATGAAAGAAAGCTTGTGGCGATTATTCTGCAGACAACTGTGGAGGCAGCCATAACACAGGAGGGTTTTAGGGCTTAGGGTTGGAGTCCGTTGGGCTAGGGTATCAGGGTATCAGGGTATTAGTTTGACCCGGGTAACTGTCACCTTACGTCTTCGTAAAACAATAGAGTATCGCATCAATCAAGTCTATTGCTACTTCGCTCTCAGTCGGAGCCACTATTGATTTATATGACTATGACATGATGTCATAGTACTTTGATGATTGGTTCCGGAAAATGAATACCGGAGGGCAGCACGCTGGCGATGATTTGCGTCAGCCTGTGTTCAGGTTTCAATTGAACTGCATCGACTACTATCAAGGAGTACCGAGCTCATATGACCGTAATAAATCGCCGTTAGGGGATAATGAGGAGTTTGAATTTTACAAAGTTCCGATAATAAGGGTTTTCGGTAATTCGGACTCCGGACAGAAAGTATGCGCCCACATTCACGGGATATTTCCGTACTTATTCATCGAATATTCCGGGTCTTCTCTCGAGAAGCAGCACGGTATATGTGTTCTTGCTTGATATGTCGTGTAATGTAGCTAATATAATTTAGTTGACGAATATATTCAGGAGTTGTATATGAGCATCAATAATGCCTTACGAGCGTCTTTCCAGCACAATTCCAAGGATACACGGAACACTTTTGTGGCGAATATTGTTCTGTGCAAGGGTGTTCCTTTCTATGGATTTCATATTGGGTGGAAGTATTTCTTGAAGGTGTATATGCTAAGTCCAAGTATTATGGGCCGGCTGGCTGATTTGTTACGCGATGTCGCTGTTTTGGGAATTCCGGTTCGGGTATACGAGGCCCAATTGCCGTACATACTGCAGTTCATGGCGGATTTTAATCTGTTTGGATGTGGATGGGTAAATGTCAATAATCTACGATTTCGATCTCCGGTACCAGGTATGTATAGTAAAAGTGTACTACAACTGATACTGATATATGTACTAGAGTATGCTGGCATAGGTGTCAAGGCATTCGAGTGGACAACAGATACTATACGGGCACATATGATCTCGGGTCCTGAGATTGTTGCGCGAACGTCGTATTGTGCGTTAGAAATTGACGTTCAGGGTCAGCACATCATGAACAGATACGACATCAAGGAACGAAATTTGCACCATGACTTCATTGAACGGACCAATCCTATTCCAGCGGACTTCAAATTTATGCATAGTATGGCCGAGTTATGGAGGGATGAACGAAGGCGAAGGAAACTGCGACGTGTACCTCCAAAAGATGTTCCTTGTATGTCAGCTAGTGAAATGCGTGAGGAAAGTTGTTGGCGAAACGAGGAAGAACTTCGTGGCAAGCTACTTCAGTCGATCCAGAGAGAGGAGTGTGATAATAAAGCTATGTCTCACAATAGCTATCACATATACACTGGGGAAGAAGATAAGGTGCCATCTGCTTTTGAGGTTTTGGATAATATGTTCTTGTTTGCCCGCTCAGAACTGTCCGGATCAGGCTCGTCGCAGACTTATGAAGAGAGCTTTTGGGAGAACGTTGTCACAGAGGATCTGGACAAACTCGAAAACAGTGCAATTAGGAAGTCACGACCTGTTCGTTTTCTCTTAGATGATGATTCCGAAGATGTTTCAGCTGCTCAAAAATATTTGAAACGAAAAAATATAGGAAGTTCAAGCTCAGATTCTCAAAGTCACTCTAATCTGACAATGTCGTCGCAGACGAAAGGCTCTGTTGATGCCACACATACGCTGGCTATCAAAGCTTTTGGATATGTCACCAAAACTGCTGAACAAGCGCAAAATTTGTCTCGAGAGTATACGCCGAAGACAGCCTTGCGGGCCTCATCAATGACCGAGTTCGCGAAAAGTGTGAAAAATATACAAAGTGCAGAAACGTTGTCGTTTCAGGAACAAGGGTCAAACGACAGATCGGCGAAGAAAATGCGATTTCATGAATCCACTTCCAGCGCAAATAGTAGTCAATCTGGGAAAGCCGTGGCTGAGAATTCTGATGATACGACTCTTAGTATTGTATCACCTCCAGAAAGGTTACGTCGTTTTTCATTGGCAAGCACTCCGGGTATAAATTTCGACAGATTCTGAGAATTAAACTGTTATTAACGTAATAATAGATTCGAGACACAAATTCCTGGGACGCGACATTATGATGGCATTCGGCATTAACAAGAAGCTGTTTCTGATCTCAGATCCTCCGATGGTATCGTCTGATATTCTGGGATCCTTAGAAGATTATGGTCAGCCACGCATTCTTTATCGGGATGCGTATTACAGTCTGGATAAGGACGTCCCTTTACGACCTCGCGAGTATGCGGGAAAAGAGTTCAAATTACTTGGAGGATCGGCTCTGTATTTGCCAGATTTTGCCGCGGGATTAGAGAACTCAGAGAATGCGCATCGCGATGAAGGTAGTCAATTTCGAGTATGGCAATACGGCATTGTACCGCCATCTGTGGGAGAAGTTAAAAAATGGACCGACCAATTGCAATCTGGGAAGGAGGACGCGAGGTTCACCACCAGAAACAAAATAATACCTTCTCAGATCGAAGAACCTACGCAAAATGGATCTCCTAGTCTCTCGCAAAGAAAAAGAAATGAGTATGCTAGGTCATCAAATACGATGTCGGTTTTTAGTCTGGAGGTGCATGGTGTGTGAAATAATTTGACATTTATTGTGCAATTGGTACTAATTTTGGTAGCGAATACTCAGGACCGTCTTGTTCCCAATCCACAGAAGGATCCGATCGCATTTGTTACCTGGATATTTCAGCCATCGCAAGGACAAGCGAACGATGAGCTCGCGACGGGTATAATAATCGTCTCCGACAATGAGGAGGATATAATAAGATTGAAGAAACAGTTCGATCAGGCGACTCTCACGGTTGTGCCCGACGAATTGGATCTCATTAATTGCCTGATTGACACCATCAGAAGACTAGACCCAGATATTTTTGCCGGTTTTGAGGTTCAGAATTCGTCGTGGGGTTATATCATTGAGAGGGTGCACCATCGGTTTGAGTACGACTTGCAGGACGAATTTTCTAGGGTCAAAACAGTCAAGGCCAACAACGGAAATTTTGATCGATGGGGATTTGCGCATGCGTCTTCCATCAAAATCACTGGGAGACATGTATTTAACGTTTGGCGGCTGTTAAGGAACTCAGTTAATCTGTTGCAATATACCATGCAGAACTGTGCGTTTCAGATACTAAAGAAAAGGTGCGAACTTTGCAATGAAGAGATGCGGCACAGATTGTTAATAGTTATGTAGAGTCCCATTCTATACCAATCAAGATCTTTCGAAATGGTTTCAATCGCGCGAGGCCGGGCAGGTTGCTAGAGCAATACAGTACTATATTAGACGTGCAATCCTCAATCTGGAATTGCTAAAGGATCAGGAAATTATTGAACGAACAAGCGAGCAAGCACGTCTTCTAGGTGTCGATTTCTACTCGGTAATATCTCGTGGGTCTCAATTTAAGGTTGAGTCTCTTATGGTTCGCATTGCCAAAGCCGAAAACTTCATGCTTATCGCACCCAGCCGTCGGATGGTTGGTGGCCAAAACGCTCTCGAGGCCCTGCCTTTGGTTATGGAGCCTAAGTCAAACTTCTATACGAGCCCGGTTGTCGTTCTAGACTTCCAGTCACTGTATCCATCGATCATGATTGCGTATAATTACTGGTGAGTATCTGAGTTGGCGGTTAATGTCAAATTCTCTCTAATTTGTATAGTTACTCGACGTGTCTTGGCCGCGTGGAATCATGGCGAGGTCGAAATAAGCTAGGCGTGACGAGTTTGGATCGTCCTGATGGCATCTTGAGTCTTCTGAAAGACTACCTTACGGGTGGGTGGGGTAAGCGGTTATATTCTTGCGATATCTGCTGATCGTAATCTAGTGTCGCCTAATGGTCTCATTTTTGTCAAGCAATCCATTCGGCGCTCCCTTCTGGCAAAGATGCTAACGGAAATTTTGGAGACACGAGTCATGGTTAAAAGTGAAATGAAAGATACAGAGAATGACGGGCTCAGAAAGTTGTTGAACAATAGACAGCTAGCATTAAAGTACATTGCAAACGTTACGTATGGATATACGTCGGCGTCATTCTCAGGGAGAATGCCGTGTGCGGAGATTGCTGATGCGATTGTTTCAAGTGGCCGAGAGATTTTGGAGCGGGCAAGTAGGACACTCTTTAATAGTGAGAGCCGACTAACATCATTTAAGGCTATTGAGTTGATTAATTCAACGGAGAGATGGGGCGCACATGTTGCCTATGGTGATACCGATAGTCTGTTCATTCATCTTCCTGGAAAAAGTAAAGATCAGGCTTTTGACATCGGAAAGGAAATATCTGAGACAGTGACGAGGATGAATCCTCGACCGATAAAACTAAAAATGGAAAAAGTGTATCTGCCCTGTGTTTTGCTAGCAAAAAAGCGGTACGTCGGCTTTTCGTATGAGACGAAAGATCAGAAGGAACCCATATTCGATGCAAAAGGAACTGAGACCGTCAGAAGAGACGGTACCCCCGCAGAGCAGAAGATTGAGGAGAAGGCTTTGAAGTGAGTAGGGTGTGGCTCTATATATTGATTCGATTTACTAACGATGCAGGATTTTATTCCAAACGTCTGATCTGTCGGCTGTAAAAGAATACGTGCAAGATCAGTGCACCAAGATTATGAGTGGCCACGTATCTATCCAAGATTTCTGCTTTGCCAAAGAGGTCAGAATGGGGACGTACAGTGAGGGTTTGCTTCCTCCAGGCGCGATGATCAGTGCACGAAAAATGCAGGAAGATCCTCGTGCTGAACCGCAGTATGGAGAACGTGTGCCATATGTTGTCATATCGGGTGCTCTGGGCAGCAGGCTCGTCGATCGCTGTGTTTCCCCAGAGACATTGTTAATGAATAAGTAAGATATTGGATTTGCAGTTAGCGGAATGGGTTGATCTGATATGATGTAGTAACATGTTTCTTGACTCCGACTACTATATTACGAAAAATATTATTCCGCCACTGGATAGAATTTTCAATTTGATTGGGGCCAGTGTACGATCTTGGTATGATGAAATGCCCAAAATAGTACGCATCCCCCATCAACTCCAAGATAGCGACTCGGTTTCGAAGAGGACCCTAATCCATTCCTACATGAAATCATCGCTTTGTATTGTTTGTCAAGTCAACGACGCATCCAATAGTTTGATTTGTGCTTACTGCAACGCCGATATGGCGAAGAGTTATTTTATCTTGCAATCTCGTGGCATTAATTTGCAGCGCAACCTATGCAATTTGTTAGATGTTTGCAGATCCTGTGCAAGGATTTCAAGGGCTGAAGCTGTCGCATGCGTCTCACAGGATTGTCCGGTATATTTTTCAAGGGTGAGGGCAATGTCGAAGGTTCGATATAGCAGGAAGATTTCAGAGGTGTTTGAGAAGCAGGTTTTGAGTCGTGATGACTTGGCATGGTAAATTGTTGTAAGGGGCGTTTTGGATGGGCTGGGCTTGTTGGCATTAATTTGAAGTGTATTTTATTTAACTTATGACATCTCTGTATCGCACGAAGGCCATCTTAATTCTATTTTTCAGAGGAGTGTACTTCACTTGTATTAGACGGCCATCAAACCCCGGGTTTTGAACATTACGAACAAAATGCCGAGATCTGGTGGTCCCGACCTGCATGCCATCTGGCACAAGGCCAGACGACAAGGAGACAAGGCTCAGCACTGAGCTACTCTCCCCGAAGGGCGCGTAGCTGTGCTTGTATATGTATAGATTCTCGAGTTAAGACTTAAGCTCAAGAATCTATAGAAAGGAACATCCATTTGGACAAAGGCGTAGGGAATTCACTTCAGAATCTGGGGTGAGGACAGAAACCAATGGGCTGGTGTCATTAACGTTTAGACTTCCGGACGATCACGGCATGGATACGGAACACCAACTCCATATCATAACACCCATATACACCCACGCGTAGCAAGAGTCGTCTCTTACAAGTACTTCCACTGGACCGACAATGAGTCTTTTGTGGCAGACGATCACGGAGGTGTACCCTCCGAGCCCGAAGTTTACTGAGAACGATTTGCCAGATCTTACCGGCAAGGTATAATATATTCATCACACTTTTGGAGCAGCTACGTCGGAATCACTCGATTCGTTGGTTCAGTTGCGTCAAATATGCTAATTGGTATTGGGTAGGTATATCTCGTCACCGGGGCGACGGCCGGAATAGGCCTCGAGCTTCTCCGGATTTTATTCTGGAAAAATGCGACGGTCTACGTCGCAGCCCGCAACCGAGAGTTATTCTTTGAAGTCAAGGAAAAGATCATGGAGACACCCGCTATTGGGACCAAAGCTCCGAGTCTGGGACGCATGGAGCTGATTTTAATGGATCTCGCAGATCTGCCGTCGATTAAACCTGGTGTCGAGGAGCTGTTGTCAAAGACGAAGAAGTTGGATTCTGTTTGGTACAATGCGGGTGTTATGATTCCGCCGGAGGGATCTAAAACTATTCAGGTGCGCTTAATGAATCTATTCTAAGGATTATGAGATTTGAAGTAGGTGTTAATGTGTGCAGGGATACGAATTGCAATGGGGTGTTAACGTCGTTGGGCATTTCCTACTAAACAGGTACCTCACCCCGACAATCATAGAATCTGCCAAAGACGCCCCAGTGGATTCGATTAGGGTGATGTGGGTTGCATCTGATGCGAATAACTTTGCGCCGTCCCCGGACGGGATTAACTGGAATGACGTCAACTTTGAGAAAACCGAGGGCTCGATGTTTTTGAAGTACGCGCAGAGCAAGGCTGCGGATATTATTCTTGGCCACGAGATGGCAAAGAGAATTCGGGGGACCGGTGTTTTGAGTTTAGTAAGTGTTGATAAACTAGCGCAATTTCTGGATAGGATTTGGCTAACAATAACCGATTAGTCACTAAATCCAGGACATCTGAAATCAAATTTATTCCGAAGCAGACCACTCTGGCACCAAAAGCTTTCCGTAAGCAACTCAGACCACGTTAAATTTTGCGCACTTAGCTAACGGAGATATCACATCCAGGCATTATTCTCATTCGAACCCCGTCTAGGTGCACTAACCGAAATCTTCGTCGGCTTCTCCCCTAACATCAACCTGTCCCATAACGGTGGATATTTCGTCCCGTGGGGCAGATTCGGTAGCCCACGCGGAAGTATCCAGGAAGGATTAGAGAAACGGGACACTGGCAAACGCCTCTGGGAGATGTTAGAAAATGAGACTGAGATGTATTGATCTGATATGTGTGGGTTAAAGTTCAATTGAACGCATGGTGATGGCGAGGCTTTCTTTTGGTAGACAGTGACTTGGATATTGAAGTTACGAAATATTGGTATTGTGTTCAGGAATGGTTACGTTTTAGGCGGTAATAATGTTTTCAGATAACAAGGTGATTATTCAATAAGTCGTGCATACCTGACCTAAAAGTTCCGCGTACATATTCTATATCATAACGAAGCTATTACTCCTGCCACTGTATCGCTAGCGCTCAAGACATTATGCATGTTAAAAAATGAGTGCACCGAGCGCGGATAGCTTAGACCTAACCCGCAATGAATAAGGTCGGTTGAAACTTTAAATCGGCGGGAAAATCGGCGGGAATTGTAACTGGCGAGGTACTCCGTGGTGCAAATTGCTAGGATTAGGGTTACGCTCAGATAGCCAAACTTGCGGCGAATTCGCGCATTGGATGAAAGCTCGTATTCATCTGGCAATGCTCTACAAGGTCTATGCCTGGACGTAAATTCGTGCTTCAAGACTTTTGTGACCATATACCTCTGATGAGGGACGTTAGGATTAGGGATCATGCGCGTGTGCGTTGGTTATCCTGATACTAGATTTGCATTTCGGTAATGCGATTTCAGCCAGAATTGACTGGTTGCCTCTACTTTCGATATAAGCTGTCGGGAATTACATGACAATCGTAAACTTATCAAGATGTGAAAGATATTACGGTTCAAATTAATTACATACAAAAGTAAAGATAATACAATATATCGATAATGAAATAATCGATAAGATATACAATAAACCATGTCATCTTTCCTCAAACATCACTAAATGTATATTCGTTAATAGCACAAATACATTAAAACTAGTCAAGAGAGACAGATAAATAGACGGTAAAGAACAATCCCGATGTGCTTTTATATTTCCAATAGATCAAACAATTACCGATAAATAAATTCTTTTGCTTTTAAATATTCCGAAATTTCATTACCCGTCATGGGCATCGCATTACTTTGTTTCCGTCACTCTCCATTAGTTAGCGTTGTCCCATAACCAGAGCGTTCATAATCTCGTTGATGAATAAACCTACAATATAAGCAACCTTACAGGAATCGAAAAAAGGACTTCCCAAATTTATAAACAAAGAATGAGCCTAATTATATCAAATAAAAAGCGAATAAAAATAGCCAAACAATAACGACAATCCGGGTGTATGCAGATGAAGACTACCATGTCATTATGCAAAGACAAACGTATATACGAAGACGAAGCTAAACGGATTCACCGACAACCACAACCGCCACTCTCATCGAGAAAGCACGAGTCCATTCAACTTGCCTTCGACGGCGTCAACGGTCTCTGTGTCAGCGGCACCATCTATCCGGCTTCGTCTACTGCTCGAGTTGGTGCTGCCGTCGAGTTGCTCTTCGTCCATGATGAATTGCGTCTCGTCTTCGTCTTCCTCGGATTTTGGGATACTGTGCGTTTTGAGAAGCGAGCCGTCTTCTTCATCGTCTTCCTCAATGACAACGGTCGAGGAGGAAACCACCCGACGGCCACTTGGAGTCCGCTGGACCGTACCACCTGTGAACTTTTTCGTCGTTGCGAGCGGCGAGGTGGATAAGAAGGATGATGACGCACCGTTTGTATCCGCTCCAGCAGTCGTGGTCGCTGACGTAGTACCGTAAGACGAATACCGCAACGGAGACCCAATAGCGCTCACGCTGTTGATGTTTGGGTTACTCGGAACCACGCCTCCGTGATGGCCGTTGAACAATTGTCCAAATCGAGGACTTTCACCCAATCCAACCCCGCGGGGCGAAGACGAAATGATGCCGTCCCCAATCGCACCAGTGCTCCCCAATCGCCCAGAAATGGAAGAAGAATATTCACCAGCATGGGTGTTGTCGTCATGCCGAGATCCACGGCGGTGGCGCTCTTGGGGAGTGAGTAACTCATTAAGCGACGACGGAACGAAGTCTTCTTCGTACGCAAAAGTGTTGTTGGCCGCTGAATCGTCGACTGAGAAAGAATCTGCGTTGGAGGCATGATAGCTGCCGTTCGCGTTGGTATAAAAATCGTCCTCATCGTGCGTGAAACTGGTGCCGCCGCGCCATATAGAAGAGCGAGCAGGGAACGAGGAGGAGACGTATCGCCTTCCGGCGAAACTGGACGGCGGATTCGCTGTAGGAGCCAGACCGAAGGGTGAGTGTGACATGTTATTGAGCCTATGTTGGACACCAGAAGTAGTAGTCGTGGTCGAGGCTATTGTAGCTGGGTTTGCACCGTGTGGTGGCGAAGAATTAGAGGAAGCCGGTTCGTCGGGACCAGGCGACACGAATCCTGCCTTGCTGCCAATTACACCATTCTTCAGCGACGAAGATAGCCCATGCTCTGAATCGACGCCAAATGCCGACATATACAGCGATCTGATGGTGTGAGAAGACGACAGAGCGCTGAGATCAACACCTGCGTTTTGCTGTGGAAGCGACTGCGGAGGCGAAGCGTCCAGGGACCCGAATTTGGCAGGTACTGACGCAGCAATAGGACCATGTCGCGCCAGGTACGAGATTCCGTTTGAGTCTAACGAAGCTGGCATCGGTACGTCCAACGGTCCCAGAGTGCGGGCGGACGACGATGACATGAAGTTCTCTGGGGGTGGCGACGCGCCATATTCGACACCATACTCTGGGACATCGAGCGGCTGGGTGGATGAAGGCGGCGCCGGGGTCTGCTGAGACGGCTGACGGTTGTGTTGGGCGATGAGTGAGCGGGCGAGTGCAGATGGGTTGTTGGAGTAGGAGTTTGTGTTCAAGTCGGGAAGAATGTTGCGCGCGCCGAGCTGAAGCGGGCCATAGTTCTGGGACAGCGATCGATGATTCACTCGCCGTCCGTCAGGGAGAATGTGGGCCAGGGCGCACTTTGCGCCGAACTTGCAGTTTCCCTAAAGGCTGCTGTTAGGACAATGTCACCCCAGAAAAGTATATTCGTACGAAGATTCACCTTCTGGAAATACTTGCACGGGGCCTGTTCGAGCTGGGAGTCGATGGAGTGGGAGAAGGGACATGTGTTTCCGGCCTGGCATGTTCCCTGGCGGAAGAACTTGCAGGGCACATGGGACAGATCTGGAGGAGTCAAGTCAGTCATCAGAAGAACGCACGATTCGCGGACGATCCAGACTGACCGGCCGCCAAGTAGGCGATAGGACGTACTCTTGCTCGGGGGACTCCGGCTGGCTTCGAGGAAGGCGGGTTGGGAGGAGGCTTGGGAGCCTAGCATGGGCGGTTGCTGTTGCTGTGTTCGTTGGGGCTGGACGACGGATACAAGTGGCGGACAGTACGGGGCAACGCTGGAGGGCGCAGACACGGGAGCGGGTGGGGGAGGAGTGAGTTGGGCAGACAGAGTGAGAGCGTCGTCGCCGGAAGCAGCGGAGAGCAGGAGCGGATCGTTGATGTTCGTGTGGACGAAGTAGGATATTGATCGGTAAGAACAGCCAGCAGTTAGTTAATTGCGGCGGCGCGTGCGTGGCGGGCTCTTCCTGTGACCGCACTAAGCAACGACCAACAATCAAGGTGGCGGTGACTCCGTCCGTAGCCCGCGTAGTAGTTAAGCGCAGTAGCTTGCTGACATTCGCAGACAACCCGAAGTCCGCTAACGCAAAAGGCGCTTCCGACAGGCAGTGCCTTATGCAGATAGTGAACCTTAACGCACCCTCAGCATACTGCACATAATAGAGACGAAATCTTAATGGAGCGTGCGCGGGCCAGAATGGCCGGTTGTGACAGGGCTAGGGCTTCCCCAGTTGCGTGCGGCGCAGTGCAACTTGTTTGACCTCCCCTATTCGATTAATCCCCATATGTATGTGTATAGAATAGCCATCTTTATGCTACTCTTCGCACAGTCTGACGGGAATGCACTCGCTAGTGCATGGCGTATTAGTACTAAAGAGAGCAGACGAACGGTTTACCCGTTCGCAAGCATTAATCTCTATCAGAAAGCTGGCGACAGTTTGAATCGGACAGGACGGTTGGATGGAGGGGCAGCAAGGATGGGCCCTGTTGTCTTGTGTTTAAGCTCTGCTGGCAGTATCGTTAACAGTATCACTTTATTACTATTAATTTCCGATCTGATCTATGCGTGCCTCGACGGTCTCAGCTCCCCATATTATAGCGCGCCAGTCAAATCCATTATCGAACAACCTTATCTTATATTGCAAGTGCACGTGCACATTCAGCAATGGAGTCTGTAATTATAAATACAGTTGCAATTCAAACAGACGTAGCTACACAAAACACAGCTGTCCATGCCTCTCAGGTACAACAAATTCGCAGCAACCCAAACAACTATACTCTCAAACTTTCGCGGACTGGCGCACCACTTCACTACTCTCCACGTCGTCCTCAATTCCCAGATCGTCCTAGACCTGCGTCAGTACACGGTACACAGCAATTATATCTATCTCATCTAAAACACATAATCACACCCATAAATCTTTGGAATCAGGCACATTCTCCCGAATTACGCTCCACATATCCATAAACTATCAGCCGTCGACCGTTAGAATTTCATTCAATTCAAACAGGTAATATACGCATAGGCAAACCATTTTTCGTCGTTTGGCCCATTCCTTGAGCATCTTGGACAAATCTGTGCGCATTTTTGAGACGTCCGCAGCGGAAAACAGTGGCGTGCCCGCGCTACCTGATGCTGCTGATTCGAGGAGATCTAACCGTTTAGACGCTTTCTCAATCTAGGGACTCACTTCAATTTTCCTGTTCACAAATTGAGGAGATGGAATATGCGAACCTGAGCATCTAGCTCTGCGTTCCGAGAAATCAATTCGTCTGTCCTCGGCGTCTTCTGCACTTCACTCAGGTCTACCTCATCTCAGCACTGCACTGCTCACCATTAAACCCTCACACAAAAAGCATACCCGCCTTCAACCTCGCAGCCTGCTTCGCCAGCGCCTCGTCCTCGCCCTTCAATTCTTCAATCTCGCGCGCAATCTCCTCCTCACTCCTCTCCTCCTGTCTGTCCTCCGCGTCACCAAGACCACCGTCAGTCTGCTTCGCGACATAAATCACTTGCTTCCCAAAGATTTTGGCATCAAGCTGTCCTCTTGCCTCAAGCGCCGCCAACGCGCGGTTAACGACGGGTCGCGACATCGCGCCGTGCAGGTTTTGGAAGACGTCCGTGGCCGAGTATGGCCGGTTCTGCGAGACCATGTATGAGAGGATTCTTGATTCTGCTTCATCTACCGTTGGCGCCTGCTGCTTTTCCTTTTTGGGACCCATTGCGTGGAGAGGAATGCAAATAAACAATGTCAAAATGATTTTGTTGATTTTGTGGAGTTCCGGAAGTGGTGAATGGCGGCACAGTTAGGACGCTTGAAGACGCGTCGACGTCGGGGGCTTGAGGGGCTCGTACTCCACGCGAGTTCGACGCGTCGATGGATCGCGTCAACAACCGTGTTCCTAACGCCGAGACGCTCCACCGGAAGCAGAGCTTCTCACTTTCGAATCTACACCAACGTTCGTGCATTTGCAAAACATCGCCTTTTCGATGTCGAAGCAGGAAACACCCCCCCGCCCTCGACAACCAAGAGCGACATACCGGTCCCGTCGGCGCGCACTCGCTAGCCTGTCAAATACGTCGTCATCAGCGAGTCCGTCATCTGATACCATAGTCCTCACCTGCTCAAACCCGCCCACACCACCATCTTCACCGCCGCCAACTAGCAAACGGCCCAGAATACGACAGGTACCCGCAACAACTTTCTCAGCGAAGAAATCCGCAGCAGGCGTCCCTAAGGAGAACAAAGTTCAGACATATTTGTCCCTGTCGAATAAACCCCACCGAACAACGTGTCCGCCATGCGGCATGTCCTATGACACCCTCACGCCCGACGACACACGGCTTCACTCGAGATTTCACGCACGAGCAATCGGCGGCGTCGACGTCAGCATCCCGCCGCACTGCACGCCTGTCGCGACCGTGTATTTACAACGCCGGGGGACAAACACGGCGAGAAAGTCGTCTATTTACAAGTTCTCTGTGCGCGAATTATCGTCTGGATCGACGGCACTGCGCTCTGTCAGGACAGGCGTAGAGGCCACATTGCGACTTTGTAATTCCGAGTTGTCGGCTCCGGATGAGCATCTTGCAGCGCTTGCCCACCGCCCGGAGGCGACGGTTTTTGTCTGCGTTGCCGGCCGTTGCGCGAACGAAAACAAGATTCCGGATACCACGAGCAATGGGGCGCATGTTATTGTCGGGCTATGTCTCGTCGAGCGTGAAGAGGCTGGGTATTTCATGTCCGTCGACACGGGACGCGTGCTGCCTCAGTCGGCAGAGAGGTTGATTATGGGAATTTCGAGGATATACACTGTGCACTCTGCACGCCGGACGGGAGTCGCGCATGCGGTGCTGGACGCTGCGAGGCGGAATTTCGTGTACGGGCTCGAGGTCGGGAAGGATTGTGTTGGGTGGAGTCAGCCGTCTGAGAGTGGCTGCAGGGTTGCCACGAGGTGGTGCAGCGTGCCTATGACTGAGGACGAGGTGCGTGAGGACCGCGGCGACAAGGTTGGGGAGGATGTGCAAGGTCAGATGAATATTCATCGGAAGATCAGAGTCTATGTCGAGAGAGTATGATATCATTGCATTGGATCGTTGTACAGTATTGATAATTATGATTGCATATACATACATGTCTCCACAGTCATACGTAATGATATGATACAAATCTACAACAACAGAACCTAATACTCAGGGTTACTCATTCCCTTACGCATCTTATTCGCTCTCGCATCCCGCCGATTATGATTCGCATGCGCCCACCCCCCTCCCCTTCCAGTCCCATATCCAAGCCCCCCTCGTCCGCCTCGGCCAGCATTGATCAAGGCCTGCAACCGCCGGTCCCGCTCTTGCTTTTCCTGCA